>JANCMA020088073.1:0-15256 GCA_024336925.2 Zoanthus solanderi | reverse complement strand
CGTTTTCGACTAAAAAGTTATCTTCAGGATGATTAAAAAACTGAGACTGCAAATCGAGTTTATAAAGTGATCAAACTATTTCCTTCTGGGAACAGTTTTGAAATATAACATTCAAAAAAGTTTGCTGATAATGTTACCCAATACTGTATGGTGAATAGTTTTTCTTTTGTTAAAAAAATGTATGCTTTTTATGTGTGAAAGACAACAAGACATGATTTTTTTTCTTGAGTGGATAGTCTTATACTATTTGGATTAGTCACTTGTGAAAATTGCTTTAAAATGTGCAGACACAATATCTGCACACCAATTAACAGTTATAATGTCTTGAATACAATTTCAGAAGAAGAACCCAACCTCAAGATCATGAAAAGAAAAAAAGGGAACGAAAGAAGCCAAAACCAAGTGTCTCAGATGAATCAGAGGAAGAACTGCAATCTGATGTAAGTTAAGAAGTTTTTACTCTCATGAAACAAGAAAAGAATGGATTTCAATGTTTTATTTTCTATTATTACAATGGGTAGACTGAAATTAAGCATATCAGACCTGTACTTGGTTTTAAAATTTAATCTCTATTTCAGCCATTCAGTATTTTTTGTGGTGCCCAACTGTAAAACGCTGATATTCGAGTAGATAAATTGTTATCAAAGCTTTGTGTAGGAAAAAGAGTTAACACTTACAGTAAAATATACATGTAAGCTTCATGTATCCTCCACTCTGATGAGAAGCGATTTCCTGAGCTTTCATTGATTTAAGTGTGGTTTTGTTGTATAAAACACCATTGTAAATGCAATTTGAGAAATGAAAAAGTCTTTGTTACTAAGTGGTGATAGAGCGTGCCCTTGTGCCGTCATTCTTGATGTAAATACTATCTACATTTACTAGAGTGGAGGTGACGCCCGAGTTTACTGAAGCAGACAAGACATGTCATGACATAGATGTCTAGTAAACTTCAAACTTGGAATATTTTAGTTTCAAATAAGTCAGATTGTCTGCTTGTCATGCAGGTTGCCAGATGCTGACTATCGGGATATTTGAGTTGTTTCACAGAGGTTTCACTGTAGTGTAGAAGACTTCTTTGGTTTTAGTGTGGGCTTAAAGGAGAACTGAATGCTATAATTAACATATTTTTGTTTGAATCTACATTGAGAAATTAAATATAGAAACTAAGAAAACTCTCTAGAAAAGGTTTGGTGCCGTGGTCGCAAATGAGATTGTAAGCGGTATGGTATGACGTAAGTTACGATATTCAGAGCTTAAAATTAATATGGCAATGTGCTTCGAAAACGTGATATATTTTGGGCGATCTATGTCTTGTGAAGTTGTTTTTCTTTTATAGCAGCCAAAAGCCGCACAAGTACCATGTTTTTCCTCGTTTTAATCATTCTGGTATCGTAACCTACGTCACAAACAACCGCTGACATCTCATATTGAGCCGCCGATCAAATCTTGTCGATTCGTTACAAAACATCAGATTGATTTGAACTGCTCGTTTTTCTACTATGCCTAAATGTTCAAACAATGAAAAGTCAATTTTAGGGTTCAGTTCCCGTTTAATGTGTTAGTATAGGCTTCTCTAGTTATGGTGAAGTTGTCAGTATCCTATTCGGCAAGAAGTTCGTCAACCATACTGAAAGTTTCTGTTTTATTTCTAACCAGACCTAAAATTAGGATCCCATTAACACACTAAAAACTTCCTTCTATAAGAAGCCCCCTCTCTTATAAGCCCCCGGTCTAGATTTTTTAATATTAAGTAGGTGCCCCTTTTCTAACAACCCCACTCTACCAATATATCAAAACAAAGGTGCTGCAATACTGCAACGGAAGGCGAATTGTTTCTGAAATATATTATTCTTTTGCTTTTAATATTCCCAACCTCAAACTTCTTTCAACAAAAACCGTTTTCCTGCTCACTTCTCAGTATGTTGGGTAAGAGTTTGGTTTCCTGATCACAGCTTTTTATCCACAATGATCCAAAGCTTTATCAATAACTGAACCCTTTCTTATCTTCATCCATGCCAAGGTTACCCCTTAGACATTTTCCCTTTACTTTTAAAATAAGAACCTGTTTAACACTGGGATTATTGATTTCCCTGTCAATAACAAATCCATACCACCTTAATCGGCTCGTTCTCACAAACTCCCTCAAATCAACCTCAAATCGAACCTCTCTAGAAGCTCTAAACTACATTTCCATTCCACACACTGTATTTACTATTAGTCATGCATCTTTCCACTCCATTCTGCCACAAATCTTTCACAGTCATTTCAAAGGTATTGTGGCAGCTGTATAGCTACAATACTGTTTGAATACAAGTCTCATATATGTTTCTCCTTTTCCACAAGGACAGTTCATTACGACTTCACAATGGACAAAGTGTGTAATTCATTAAAATTCTAATAAATTTGGTGTTTAGACACTGGTTAGGTATTATAAAGCCGCAAAGATCAATAAATCTTTTAAAATATCTTTCTGCGGCTGTGTCCCATGTTGCTGGTTGCCTTAGTAACATGACACAAATTTATGCGTGAACCCCACTTGAGTTGGGGGGGGGGGGAGGGTGGAGGGTGAGAATTACACACATTTTCGTGACAATGTTGTGATGTTATGTCTATCTACCAGACAACTCTTCAGTCTCTGGTTTAAACTATTGTTAATAGAAAGCAAAAGTAAAGAAACATTAAAATTTTATATTTAATGAAATGAACTTCCTATAGAAAAAGCCCAAAGAATGTTGAAGTTTTATGCTTCCATCTTAGGAAGAGGAGGAGGATTCAGGGTCATCAGAGGGACTGGGATCTAACCCCGGAAGTAGCACAACTAACTTGTCTCAATCGTGTGTGGTAAGACCTTCTGCACAGTCATCTGAACAATCAGACAGGAGGTATAGTATATCAAGTGTATACTAGTAAATTCTCTTTGTACTTGCCCAGTAGAGTAGAGAGCTTAAGCACTGGAACATTTCTTCACGACGGTGGTCTATTTTCCGTGAGTAGACTGGATCGAGAACGGCGTTTTTGGCGCAAATTTTTTACTTAAGCAACGTGCTATCACAACGACGGACGCACGCAGGGTGAAAAGGCGCGAAAACTAACTTTGAAGAGCTCAGTCGTAAACAAGCTTTAAATTGTAAACGGCAAGAACCTGGTGCAAAAGTCAATGTTAAAGTAATTTTAAGTAAATTATTTACTTACAAAGATTTATTGACGATTTGTTCTGTGCTTGAATCCATTCCTTTGATAAAAAAAACTTTGCAGTTCTGATACACGGAGGTAAAAACAGCTTGTAGGTTACCGTGACAATCACCACGACCGCATGACGTGTTCAGGTACGCGACATCTGCTGACAGTTTAGTTCCGGTTGGCCTCCGTGACAACAAGAACGCCTGGTACTTAAGCTCTCTAGTATCTCAGATGCCGGAGTTCAGATCCTGTTAAAGTCCACGTTTGATAATAATCACTGTAGCAAGATATAATTGTTGTTTCAGTATCACAAAATGGCTTTTTGAGAAGCCCATAACGTAGATATTCAGTATGTAACTTAGAAGCCAATATTGTATACTGTAAACTTCAGCAAATGGTTTGTATGTTTGTTCAAAGGATTTTTTTCGGAATTTTTGTGGAAAACAATAATCATTAAAAATATTGATACAGCTGCTGTATTCCAACTTTCTCATTTTTTCACCCTTTTGACTTGGTTTATCAAAATATCTTAAAAGTCTCTCCTGTTAAAGCTTTTTGCCGATTCTTTCAAAGTATTTGTAAGTTGAGATGATGGCATCTTAACCATGTGGGTGGGTGGGAAAGTTCTTGCTATTCTCAGGCATTGCATTATATTCTTTTTTAAAGTCTGTTGACGGCATCTGTAAAACTAAAAAATGTCTCTATACAACAATCTTTTAGGCTAATGCTGTTTTTTTTTTCATTTTTTAAGAAAACATTTTTCCGTGCCTTTATAGCCCGAGTGATGAAAACGAATGCAAACTTTTGGGAGAATTCGAGAGAAGATGAGTGAAAACCCGAGAGGCAGTCGTTTTAAATTGTGTGTGATTTGTTTACCACCAGGGCGGCAATTGCTGCCGCTATACGTCTTCTCGAGCATTTAATACCTCGGCGGAAGCAAACAGAAAGTGAGGTGGCGCTTCGACAACAAATTTTAAAATTCTTTCTGAAAATTCTTCGGCAGTTTAACTTTAAACGATCTCAACTCCGCTAATTGCACACTGTTTATTTATTCTAAACGATTTTTGTCTTGCAAACAGATTTTGTGTGTTCATTTATCTTCAACCGACAATTATTTTTTCAGTTGCTGTGTTTTACATTTAGTTTTTAAAGATTTTCTTTTATCAATTTTGTTGTATTTCTTGTCTTTACTCAATATGATTGTTTTAAACAGTTTTACAGAGAATATATTGAATAAATTCATTCAAAAATGCCACAATTTGCTGCAACAGACAGCTTGCATTTTTATCCGATTTTGATTGACAAGCCAAATGCAAAGAGCAAATCAGTTTTTTCCGTCCACTGGTGGACGGAGAATTCGAAAAAGCGTAGTTTTCTGGCAGGCGGTCTTTTTCTAACCTCTCCCCATTCTTTTCTCTCTCTCACAAGACCGCAAGCTACGCAGGCTATGTAAAACTAAGAATTGATTTTTTCTTCTAACGCCAGCTTCTGAATCGCTTTATGGTTCTTTATCAATAGAGGGACATTCGACGTTGATTTTAGTTCGTTAAATTTATATTTTCAGAATAAAAAGAGTAATTCCTGGTCAATTAGTGTTTTGAGTTGCGTGACCGGCTGTCAGTCATTTCAACACTTCCTATTTTATAATAAATTTTAACACCTATAGCGAAGCTAAACTAATTCCTTTACGAGTCAAGTGGCCCATAGAGCCGGTGCTTATCTTCGATTTCTTTAGTGTGAAGTGGATTAGATTCTTTGATTTCCCCCTGCAGACGCTGGTACTCAATTACCTACCCTGGAAGGATGGAAAGCTGAGTTAGCTTAGGTCGAAAATAGGACGCACAATTATTTAAATCTCGGCAGAGCCGTGGATCGTACTGGGGACCTCGTGTTCGGTAGGCAGAGTTCCTACCAACTGCACCAACTATGCCCACCCTTTTAAGACCCATATTAATAGGATATTGTTCTTGTTTCAGGTTAGATCATGTAACAGCATCATATGTCCCACAGTTCAATCAGTTTTCATCAGTGTTGTCTGCAGCCCAGGATGAGGAAGATGATGATTACGATGCTTGATAATTATAATGAACGGACAACAATGAATGACAAAATATTAACACACGCCTTTAGCATCACAGTGTGTTACACAAGTTCCACTGATGCCTTCGAGTCACTCTCAAAACGATTTTCGATGTGCCAGAGGCTTTTTTATTCCCCATGTACAATTCTGAAGAGACAGTATCAGTTTTAAAGGATTGTCCCTGAAACGGCAGTGGAGCCTTCAGTTTAAACCAAAAAAAAAATTGAAAAAAGACGATGAATTGCAAACAAACTAGAAATGTTAAAATCATTGGGATTTAGCTCGAAGAACAATGTGCAGATGCTACAAATGTATTTGGAGGTTACAAAAATTTATGGTTTTCTAAAACCTTTTAATTTATTTGTTTAAAAGAGACATTTCTAGTATGACACTATTTTTGTTTTTATGGTATTTCGGTAATAGCTTCAATTTAGAAATTAAAAACGGTGGCTGAGTAGAAGGTAATAAGAATTTCTATATCCAGGGTTCGTACGGTTTATGGAAAACCTGGAAAGTCATGGAATTTTGAAAAATCATTTTCCAGGCCAGGAAAGTCATGAAATTTTTATCGGGGTCGTAGAAAATGCTTTTAGTGTGCCAAATTACGGATGAGATTTTTTTTATATTTAGCAATTAGAATACGAGCTCGAAATTTCTATCGATTGGCGATAAAAATTGAGAGCAAGTCTCGGAGTACTCCGAGGTCACATCTTAGGAGTGATCCAAATGGGTCATTACCGGGAGTATTCCCGGATAACTTGACGTTTATATACGTATTTTTGGATAACTCGAGTGACCCGCGGGAGTGCTCCTAGATAACTAGAGTGTCGCTAGTGTAAACGGGGTCTTAACTCATGGGAAACACATAAAAGTAATGAAAAAAGTCATGGCATTTCAAAAGTTTAAAAGAGTGCGAACCCTGATACCTTGTTTCCTTGAGTTTTCATAATCCCGACTGAATTATGTTTTAGTTGCTCAAACGAGCAGCTCAGCTTGTGCCTACGATCAAGCATTTTAACCTAGAGTTGATTAAACCACGCGTCAGGGGTGGATGTAGATATTTTCTTGGTGGCCATTGAATGATGGCAAAATTTCAGTAGTGTTCTAGGGTAAAAAGTTATTATTTTTTTTAAGGACCCATCCCCAAAGTCTCTCTTGAAAAAGAACAAAACGATATCTATGGAAAGCCGTTGCTGCCAAAAGCAACTGAAATTGAAATGTGGAACCCAAATGTCTATTACCCTGTTTGAGTTGTATTGATAACAAACCGAAATGCTCTGAAGAGTACTCCAGTTATGCAATAAAGGTGTTTAAATTTTTGGCTAGCGAGTTTTGCATTTCTTGCTAGCGAGTTTTGTCATTTATCGCTAGCGAGTTTTGCAGTTTCTCACTAGCGAGTTCTGCAGTTTCTCGCTAGCGAGCTTTGTCGTTTCTCGCTGAGCGAGTTTTGTCGTTTCTCGCTGAGCGAAATTTGTAGTTTCCCGCTAGCGAGTTTTGTCGTTTCTTACAAGCAAGTTTTGCAGTTTTTCGCTAGTGAGTTGTTACAATCGACCCAGACCTCCCAGACGGACCCAATCTCGTTTGCAGCATACTCTTGAGGGCGAGGCTCTGGGAGCGAGCTGGCACAGATCCACAGGGCTGCCAGCTGGGCTGCAGGGTCAGAGAAGACAAAGATGGCGACCTCCTGTGATATGGAAGCATTCTTCTTGGAGTTTGATAAACTTCTGGAAAAGGTAGAGTCTATTTGGAGTCGAATTAATAGTGTTATCCAACTGTCTTTGCAAGCTGTTTTCTTCCTCTCGACTTTGCCCACTTTCGAGAATTCTTCCTAGTCTACTGATGTAGCTTAGTAGTTCTCTTACTGTAGTCCTGATTAATTATGGAATCTTTATGGTGACCAGTCACAAGCAACACAAGCAATTCGTATCTTGACGGAAATAGAGGGAATCACTCGATATGGGTAATCACGAACAACATACCTGTTCCCAGAGCTTCGCCTTCAAGAGTAGGGCTGGAAACGAGAATGGGTCCGTCTTGGAGGTCTGGGTTGATTATAACAACTTGCTAGCGAGAAATTGCAAAACTCGCTAGCGAGAAACGACAAAACTCGCTAGCGAGAAACAGCAAAACTCGCCACTGAGAACTTGCTAGCGAGAGACGACAAAACTCGCTAGCGAGAAATTGCAAAACTCGCTAGCGAGAAATGACAAAACTCGCTAGCGAGAAACGACAAAACTCGCTAGCGAGAAATGCCAAACTCCCTAGCCAAAAATTTAAACACCTTTATTGCATAACTGGAGTACTCTTCAGAGCATTTCGGTTTGTTATCAGTACAGCTCAAACAGGGTAATAGACATTTAGGTTGCACATTTCAGTTTCAGTTGCTTTTGGCAGCAACGGCTTTCCATAGATATCATTTACTTTTTGCCACAGTAGCAGCAACTGAGATTGAGTCTACAAAAAATTTAAAAAAAAAACAACCACCAGTTTGATGCTTCTCTAGATTTTGGTTTGTTTATAAAACTGATGCTGCAAATGTATTTGGAGCTTACATGAAAACTAGTCTCCTAAAACCTTTTAATGGGAACCTCGACTGTCCAATAATATTAATCTCAAATAAGTGTTTTCCTCAACTTGTGTCTACATCAGCAGCTCAAATTTAATAATTCTCTATATAATTCACGTTTAGTGATTTGTTTTGATCACTGAATTTCCTGCGGCCGCCATCTTGAAATGTGACCTATTTGCGTTGCAGTGCCAGACCCCACTCGTTCATTGAGCACTATTGTTTCTATTAAGAGAGTAGAGACTGGCACTACAACGCACAGACGTCACATTTTAAGATGGCGGCCCACAGGAAATTCAATGATCAAACCAAATCGCTTGGCGTGAACTATATGCTGCTGATGTAGACACAAGTTGAGGTAAACTCTTATTTCAGATTAATGTTATTGGACAGACGAGGTTCCTTTTAATTTATTTGTTTAAAAGAGGTATTTCTAGTTTAAGACTATTTCTTTTTATGGTATTCCGATAGTAGCTGCTGAAAATAAATAGTAAAACAGTTACTGTTCATCAGCAGGATAATTAAACTGCGTCCAATCTACAATAGACTATTTCACAGTTCCCAAAAGGTAACCAAGCTTCTACATGAAGCCGAGGCGAAGGTTGACCTGGCACAGTTAGAGAGGTGGAAATAATAGACATGCTAATAAGTTTGTTTCTTATGATAATTATTTCCACTTCTCTAACTGTGCGAGGTCAACCATAGCCTCAGCTTCATGTAGAAGCTTGGTTACCTTTTGGGAACTGTGAAATGGTCGTTTCGGCTCCATTAAATTTTACATGAGCCAATTTCAGGACTCATTATTTCCTCTTTTACTCTATTATATAAATTGTAGATCAAAGTACCGAAGCTCGAAGGTAAGTAGCGGGAAATAGACACGGACCCAGAGGGGGATAATTGTTTTAGTATTTACCAAAATATTTGGATAAAAATACATTTTATTCAAAAAAGCAATACTATGTAAACCTTTTTCTATTTTTAGAACACGCGCGAGGCTGAGGAATGGTTGAGAACTCTATTTTGTTACATTACGGCACAAAAGTTTGGAATCTGCAAAAAGTCGATAGTACAATACTGTTTGCACTTTGAGTAAAATACGTGACAAACAACTAATATACAATAATTTCAAATGCTTCTGCTGCAACGATTTCTGTGTTTGTGTGAACAATAACGTCACCAAATATTCGCTCTTTCTGTGACATAAATATAAGTGCCATGGCATAATTAACATCTATTCACCGAAGGGGAGGTGAATAGCGGGTGATAGACACAGACCCTGAAGGAGATCATTGTTTTAGTATTTACCAAAATATTTGGATAAAAATGCATTTATTTTCAAAAAAGCAATACAGTATAAACTTTGTTTCTATTTTAGCACGCGCTTTTTCAGCCACATAATTAGCATTTTACGATTTCTTTTTATATTCGTAGTTTTTTTTGAAGAAAATTCTTGTTGCTTTCCAGGAACTGACTAGTGTGTGTTTTTACCAGTACAAACCGTAAAGCAAAGTTTACTGCTCTCTTTGTATCCACTGGAATGGCTTCGTTTAAATAAGAAATGTCTTCTCAAATTGGTGGAAACCGAACGCCATTTCGACTTCTCCCCAAACTCACCTAATAACATGGTGCCCATACTCCTGGAAAACTCCTGTAACTTTGAAATTTTCTTCTAGAGCCTGAAGTACTCAATATCACATCATATCAATATCAATAATCATCAATATCATAAGTCATATAATCGTGAATTTCGCGAGTTACGGGAGCCAATCAGAGCTAACGAAAATGGGTATCGGTTGCTTTGGTAAATACTAATCGTGAATATTGCGAGTTACGGGAGCCAGTCAGAGCTAACGAAAATGGGTATCGGTTGCTTTGGTAAATACTAATCGTGAATATTGCGAGTCACGGGAGCCAATCAGAGCTTACGAACAAATCAAAGCTCGCGAAAATGGTTACTTTGGTAAATATACTTATTAAATCAAACGCCAATAGAGACTGTGCGTGCTATTAATAAACCTTGTTTGTTAACTAATAAGGCCGAAACAGCGGTCAATGGCTGCTATCAATGTAAGAAATTATTATTTGTTGTAAATTTATCATTAGTTCTCGTTTTCAACGTGGTCGTAGTAGTCACATTTTAGTAATTGTAAGCACTTAGAACTAGAATGTACGTGTTATCTTTGCTTGAGAATTTCTTTCCGGTCAGATCCAACAAGCTTTCTGCGTTTACTGTTGTTGGTGGATTTTATTTATCAGCAATTATCTTACGCTGACTAATGATAGCAATATTTGCCATTTGAGCGTTTTGAACTTTTGACAGATTTTGTCTCATTTTTTTTTTGAAATACAGTTTTACCTTTAGATTAAAAAAAAACGACTATTACCGAGAATTTTTGAAAAAGAGAACTAAATTCGTCCTATAATCAAGCTGTCCACAAGTTCTCCCGATGGTAAGTTGTGAAAATCCTTGGATCGAGGTGGTAAGACCAGGAGAGCGTTTGCAGTACGCATGCTTAAAAGTCTGCTGCTGCACTGCGAACCCGTAGACACAGCCTGAGGGATAGGGTCATCTGGGAACCACTGCAGTGTAACTCGGTGGTACTCAGGACGAGGGTCTAACCTCACCTGCTGTGCTAGCTATCAAAATAAAAACAATAAGAAAGAATGTGGTTAAATGAAGAAACATTTGATAAACAGAGGATATTACATGGCTGTGCGGAGATACGGATTTTATTTTCGAGTGTTGATAATATGAGAAACAATTTAGTAATAAAAATGTAAATTCTACACCGTAAAAAAGAGAGAATACTTACTGACGTTTCGGACGTTAGTCCTTCGTCAGAGTAAAGGGGAAACGTCAGTAAGTATTCTCTCTTTTTTACGGTGTAGAATTTACATTTTTATTACTAAATCAGTAACATTCATGGCCATGGAAAATACTTCTGTTTCAAGTTATAAATTAATAACCAATCGTATGAGTTTCTCAAAAGATTGCCTCTTTTCTTAGCAGTTTCAAGGAACAGACGTATTTAACTGTAATTCCTTGCTATCTAAAATCACTTTAAATCACAAATATAAATTTCATAATATATAGATCTAGAACAGCTAGGATATTACTGATACTTTTTATCTTTCGCCGCTCAAATTTTTAACATATAAATAACTTTGGGTAATGGTTTTAACAGTCAGAAGTAGACTCGATATCTCCTCAAGGCATTTTCCTTTACGCAGCCCCGCTTGTTTGGTTTTACAATTTGGAGCTCCTGCCGATGTATTAAAAGAAGAAGTATCATGCTATAGCTTCCAAAATTATAAAGCAATCAGTCAACTTTTACAAAATAGTAAAATGTTTTAGGATTGTTGATTTATAAGATTTTTAAAACTTAACGTTTTCAACATAAAAAACAGTCATTTTTCTAACATTAAAAAGCTGTGCTTTGTTTAAACTAAGTCTGCTATTTGCATATTAAGTAGCACCAAGTTTTACAAATTAGTAACCGTCTTTGATTTTTACATTGCGTTTTATTATTTAAAGTTACGGTACACTCTTTTTATATCTTACATCTTCATTGTTTTTGTTTTATCTCACATACCCTTCAACCTATATACCATTAGAAAAGTTATGAAATTCTCTAAATAATGATATAAATCGTTTTTTCGAAGCTATATTTTCGTAAGCGAAGACGACATCGTTGATTTTGACTAAATAGTTTTTCTTTGACAAATTTCAAATATCTTAAAAAAATTAATCGAGTTGTAACCTTTTATTTTGCTCCAAGTTGTGCATGTTAAAATTCGTGTCGACGAGAAAAACGCATTTCATTTGAAATGGTTTGTTTACTTCCGGCAAATCTTTCACTTGAAATACCTCAAGAACTAAATTTGCATTTGAATTATTTTTGTTTAAAAACTGCCTTTCCAGACAAGTTTTTGCTATCAAAAAATAAAATTTGATAGTTCTTTTTTTTTGTATCAGTTCAACATTTACAAATAATATAATTTCACGGATAAATTACACACACGAGGTTTAAATTGTTTATTTAATAACATAGTGAATCAGTTAAAATTTTTTCCAGCTGTTTTAAAGTCTCTTTATTATGCTCTAAGCTCCAGGAAAGCTATACGAATTGTTTTTAAGACCATTTAAACAAAAGATTAAAATGCATTTTCCTGGTGAATGCCGAATATACAAAGAATTTGGAACTGTTTATCTGTTAGGATAGAGGATCTCTTCACGTGAACATCAAATCTTGCATGCACCGTTGAATGTTCTAGTACATTTTATTTATTTTTTTTTTTTTAAATTGGAGCAAAATAGTAAAATGATATTTCTTTTATTTTAAATTGCAGACTAATTATCAAGATAAAATTGCTTGTCAATCGGAGATAATTTTCTTTCGAACTCCCATTGGATCAACGCATTAGTAAAAAAGAAATTGGTGACAAAAAACCATTGGTAAGCTGAACTTTGAGAATTTTCAGCTATAAAGATTCTTAAGTGCAGATAGTTTTCATTATACTTTTAAAAGTAGAAATGATATTTGACAATGATAACAATAATAATTTGATATATCATTATTGAAAAAATACCTAGTATCACTTCTTTCGACAACGTTAGAAAACAACATGACCAATACTTTTGTAAGCGCCACACTTTTTTCATTGATTATTAATTCTAGTACCTTTTTCATTAAGTGCGTTTTTTAAACAAATCTCACACAAGCCCCCCTTTCAAAAAACAGTCATTTTGTTTTCACTTTTTGAATAACTTAAACGTTAACTATCAATAAAATACTAGTTCCTGAAGTCCTTTTTGTAAACTCGGGCTATTTGGTGTTTGTTGTTTTCCTGCACTTGCCATTGGCTTTACTTAGACTGAAAAGTCGGGTAACCAAGCAACATGGCAGCGAGATGGTCACATCGAAACCGTTAAAAATCAGAGAAAGCCTAGGATCTTGCAAAAGTAACGGTTTGGATGTGACCACTGGCGCTACATAAGGCTTTTTTCGCCTCGAAAGAAACCGAGTTATCAAAGAACAAGTCGGCTGTCTCATTCTGGAAAGCGCTTCCCTCGATTCGCCTGGCATAACTGCGTGGCCTATTTATTCGCCTAATTCTGTGTGAAGAAACTTTTGAACTGCAAGGGTTTTCACAGGAGATATTTGGCATCGAGTAAAGCAGTTCGAATGGAGTTCGTCGGGTCCCGTCACCTTCCTTCTCTAGCTCTTATTATGTAGTGCTAGGGAAAAGCAATCAATCAACCAAATGCAATCAATCAACCAAATCGACTGAAACTCAACTAGAAGTCACAGAAATGCTTTAACAACACGCTATGTAAGTTTTAATAGATTTTATTAAATTTAAAGGTAAAATATTTTAGTGTTATTGAGTAACATATATTCTATAGTAAATCACCTCGAAGTATGAGCTTGGGCTTCTTTTGACGATACTTGCAGGCTTTCAATTAAGTGCCAGTTAAATCTGCAAATAAGCTCTCCCCAAAATATTCGCCACCTTTTCTTTTAACAGCTACAATAAATTCACTGATATAGCCATTTAGCTCTTCTGGTGGCATTTTCTCGACTATTCTCGCTTCATTTTTGGCTCTCTGAAACTCGGTCAGCAAACTAACATTTCTTCGTGTTTTAGAAAGACTATTTTTGGTTTTTTGTTCCTCGATAAACTTGTTGATAGGTTTGTCTAGTGATACAAATCTACTTGATTTTTCAGCCATCCTAGCGGGTTGAAAAACCCTTCTAAGCTCTTTAAAAAATTGAGATAAAACTACAAGGAGCTCGAGTTCACCAAAATTATTTTGTAAACATGAAGAGAGACAAAGTTGTCGAAAACACGATTCGGCTTGAAAATGCTTTGTGACTGGACAAAACGCTTTTCTCAAGTGTGAGAAAATTGTTTCGCCTCTCTGATTGGCTAAAAAAAATTGCGAACTGAATTTTTTCAAAATGAATTTTTATAAGAAAATCTTACCATGTACAAAATAAGAAGCAGATAACATATAATATCCTTTTTTGTTGGCTGAGAGCGAAACTATTAAAAGTGAGTCTTTTTAAGAAGCGAGCGGTTGATTTTTGCGTCCGGAAAAATAATACTTGATATTTTGTTGGAAGATCACACTGTGAACTACTAAACTCGGTTTACTTTGTTTAAAAACGCAAAATTTTGAAAAGTATATCTGATCAAAGCGAGGGACCTGGAAACTGCAAAAATGAGCTTGTTACACTCCAAATCTAAGCAAACTTTGATACCGCAATAAATGTTGATAGCGGCCTTCAAATAATACGTCCTTTGGACCAAACACAGTTTATTTTTTCATCTTTGACTCCATCAGTGTTCTTCAGTTCATGTAATGTTTTATTTTTTCCCACGCTAATAGCATTTTCTAGACATAAATCAGTTTATATTACTCGGCAGGCCGCGTCGAGTGACTTATTCAAATAATAGATTTCACAAAAGTGGCACGGTTTAAAACTGTCTTATGTATATGGGTAAGAAGGGGATAAAAAAATACTACAAATCCATGTAAAAATATTGCTGGGATCTTGAACGGCGAGCGAGAAAATATAACAGCTCGACTTACCTCTAAATTTGTATTCCAACAGAAGTGAAGCCTGTTACTTGACCTTGAACTGACGTCACGCAAATCATGCACCGGCTCCGCGCCGGCTCCTTGATTTTGGGCGATTCAAACAATTCCATAGGTTGAAGGTGCTATTCCAAGCTATTCACTGTGCAATTATTCATGTGATGTAAGATTATGTGCAACTGAGATTGCACGTTTTCAAAAAGTTTGTCCCAATTTTGCTCTGCTGTAGAAAACGTTACAGGTCTCGTTCCAGGCTTTTTTCAATTTACGTCACGCTGTGCGCAAGTCACGAAATGTATTTCAAAGTCCACAAGGTATTTTTTGTTCATTGTTAATTCCTATTTGACGTTTTGAAAAAAACGACATGAATTGAAATAATAAATTTGTGTGTCATTATCACAGTGTTTTACTAATTACAATTAACATAATTACGAATGAATGAATCTAAAGATTGAGTGGGGTAATTCACAGAATTTTGTAACTTTTCAATGTGTTTTTCATCATTGTCGAATATTTTGATGCTTGTTCAGTTTTCATGTTCGTAATGAAAGGATTAATAACATTAACAACTTTGTGTTTAAAGACTTTTTTTTAAATTATTTTTGAGCGGCACACTTTTATAAATATTTGTCC
The DNA here is from genome assembly GCA_024336925.2 of Zoanthus solanderi. Classification (NCBI taxonomy): domain Eukaryota; kingdom Metazoa; phylum Cnidaria; class Anthozoa; order Zoantharia; family Zoanthidae; genus Zoanthus; species Zoanthus solanderi. Next base: position 193 of record JANCMA020088073.1, on the reverse strand, counting down.
GCCATAAAGAATGACGCGCATCCCTAACCCCTTTCCATGATATTTTTATATTTTTAAAATGTAATAATAAAAATATACAATTAAAAACGTTAGTTTCCTGCTCCGGAAGCATAATAAAAAGTTAAAAATTTTTTCAAACTCGGAGCTAAAAGTTAAAACTTATGAGAAATATTTCGTCCGTTTGTTCGACCGG
>JANCMA020087973.1:0-15258 GCA_024336925.2 Zoanthus solanderi | reverse complement strand
AATTGTATAAGGCCAACTAAAAATAACAAGTTGTATCGTCAATGTCACATCAATAAATTATGTAAATGACCCCACTTCAGATTGTATGATTTTTTTTTTCGTGGTTCCACGTTTGCATGAATTTTTTTTAAAGAGTTTTTGCCATGCACGATTTTTTTTTTGGGAACTGCCCACCCCCCTCTCCGGAGTTCTGATGGTGCACCCCTTAGTAAAAGTAGCATTAGATATTTCTCATAATTCATAGATATTTGACATCATTGATAGATATTTGACAGAATAGATACATATTTTTTATATTGTGGTCATCATTTAGTTAGGCAATGGGTCTCCAAAAAACAATTGTGTCTATCTATATTTCATCTTGGGTGACAAGTTGTAGATTGTATTGGGTTTGGGTCCTACAGTACTAGTGACTATTGGATCTGGTGTTATTACTGAAATTGGCAACGGCATTAAATTTGATATTAGGTATATTAATTACTATTTTGAAATTATCTGAAGTAATATTAGTAAATACAATTAATGTTTATATTGCTATGATTTGAAAGCACATGTTCGTCATTATTGTTTAGGTACTATATTTTGAATACTAGAATTCTCAGCCCTTCTTGTTTAATCATTTCAGGATGGAACTATGATACCTGTCACAGTTTTCCATAAAAAAAGTGTAAAATTGAACGGCCAGAGCCCTATGTTGGTACACGTGTATGGTACGTAACCAGTGATTTTAAGACAGATGGGAACTTGATGAGGGGATGGGTATTTCTTGAGTTATTCGGGGGAAAGAGGGTAGTCTAGCTTATGCGTGCATTGAAGGCTTCCTTACAACCTAATTCGCATCTCAATACAGGAAGAACGATACTATGCACACAAAGGAATAACACATAACGTTTTGTACCGCAATAATTTGTTTTTAGAGTACAGAGACAATAGAAGCTAGAAGAAGCTAAATCCTTTACGAGCCTAGTGGCACATGGAACTGGCACTTATCTCCGGTTTCTGTAGTGTTAAGCGGATGAGTCTTTGACTCCCCTGGACGGGACACTAATCCATCGCAGGTTAGCTCCCAGCAGACACTGGTATTCATTTACCTACCCCAGAAGGATGAAAAGCTGAGTTAGCTTGAGCGGAAAAGAAGGTCGCACTCGGCAAAGCCGAGGATGGAACCGAGGACCTTGAACCGAGCAAACTATGATCTATCCTTTTTGTTTTATATCATGTTTCATTTTAACTGCTATGTCTCATGTAGACTAGTTAACAAATCTGTAAAGTGTCGTATTTGTATCGAAATCATGGTCAGTACATATTGATATTCTTATCTTCTAAAGAGCCGGTTGTTTCCGTGTATCGTTTTATGGTTAGGGTAGCAGTTGTCATTTTTTTATATTTCACACTTATATTTTGTTATATTGCTACTGTGGCGTATTTTCAAATGAAAGCAAAGCTTTCTTTTTTTTGAACAGGTTCATATGGAATGAATGTTAATATGGCGTTTGCTCCGGAACGAATGTGTTTGCTCTCACGAGGTTGGGTGCTTGCATTCTGCCACGTCAGGTGAATTTGGCTAGGTTACATTGCTTTTTATCATCTCTGCGTTAGCTGCTCTCATTGCATTTCTTTTACTTTTATTGTGTGAAATACAAAAAAGTGAAATATTTTGAAGCGGCACAAAATTAATGAAAGTACTGAGGATATCTGCCACTTCATGTATTTAATCTGGGAAGCAAAATTCGAACGGTAAATCAAATCCTTGAGACTAGCAACGGGTATGCGAAGCTAGGATGCCAGCAACAAGATCACGGGCATAAAAACGCTAAAAAATAACTCGTAGCATTATTGTTATTAGCTGGAAATGCAGTTTTAAAATGTGTTGCAGGATAATACTAAACAAATGTATGGACCAGCTGACTAAGCTTTTTAATTTTTGTAACTAAAAAAAGGAAGTAGCGTAGAAATATTAGTGACTCGCCTTCAGCCAGTTCAGTCTTGCATTTCAGTGTAAACTATGACGTTATAAGTAATCGTCACCACAATCAGTTGTTTAATTTAATTATTTATCAGCAACGTCATATTTTACCCATTTTCTTGACGGTTAGTTTAGTTTTAATTGCAATTCTTATAATTATTGTACATAAAGCTTTAATTGTGGAACAATCGTTTGTTGTAGAGGTGGAGGGGAACTGGGCCGAGAGTGGTATCACCAGGGAAGATTGCACATGAAGCACAACAGCTTAGAGGTACATTTGGTAAACTGCATTGAAATAAAGAAAAAATGAGTTAATCAACTTTCGTTAAGAAGATTGATAGTTTTGGCTCCCTATTACGAATAAGAATCTTGTACCCTGATTGCTCAGTAACCATAGGGTTAGTTTTAAAATCATTTGATGCGCTCGTGAATATAGGAACTAGTGTGGGCAACTATACATTACTGCCTATTGAATTGTTTCCTTTACCTGCTTTTATTTGTTTTTGTTTTTTTACCATGTGGTTTTTCTTGTTGTTACTCATTCTTCCCTTTACTCGTTATATCTAAAAATGATCTTTTCATGGTACAGTAATCAAGGCGGTTGTAGTTATCGCAGTTGGCAAGTTCTCTGCCTTCCAAGCACAAGGTCTCCAGTTGGATCCCCGACTCCCTGCCATGCAAGATTTGAATATTTGTGCGTTCTTCTTTTCCGCCTAAACTAGGTGCCGGTGTCTGCTGCGAGCTAACCTGCGATGGATTAGTGTTCCATCCAGTGGGAGTCAAGAGTCTCATCCGCTTAAACAGCAAAAAGTTGCCGTCGATATCTTAGAGTTTGGTGGCAGTTCGACGGCAGTTTTTTGTTTGTGTTTATAAACACTAACTGTAACGAAAAGTGAAAAAATCGAAACTTTCTCTTTTTTAACATATGTAATTATCCAGTTGCACCAAATGTTGTTACAACTAAAAAGTGTTAAAAAACGGCTTTCGAACCGGCTTTACTCGAAGATTTAATGTAAATTGAGTAGACAGAGAGCACAAAAATTGCCTTTTGCCGTCGTAAATGTCGAGGGCTGCCATTTTACATATTGCTAACTAACACAGTGAGAAAATTGCCAAACGATAATGCCCGTGCTTCCACCACTACACCACTACCCATATGAGCTGAGTACTTGTCGATCTCAATCTAACACCGAAGTGCTGTAGTTTAAAATTTTTCCTTGTAATAAGAGTTTTGTTGGTTTAGTGGCTAATTTTTTTTCAGAGCACTCCAACTATTTGTGGCACATTTTTATATATAGAAAAGTTACATTCGTCATCTCATACCTCCAAGTAAATCCTTAATATTTCAGAAGAAATAACTAACATCTCGTAGAGTTTTAAAACTTCCGTACATTAAGTTTTGTGCATATTGTTAATGTTATTAGGTTGGAGTTTAATTTTGTTTGAAATTTACATCTCTTCTAGTCCTAGATTTTTTAGTCCTTTTGTCCTTAAAATTTAAATTGATTGCTAGCAATGTTGTTTTTATTCCTAAAACGCCCGCTTTTATACTACAAAATTCAATTGCCTTCTACCAAAGGATTTCGAAGCCTGTATCAATGGATTGCACGAGATGGGGTATTCAAACCCTACTCTGACTGCAGCTCGTGGCGTGAGCGCTGGTGGTTTAGCTGTCGCATCCGTTTGTAACCGATCACCTGCATTGCTTCAAGCAGCAGTATTAAAGGTAATAGCGAAATTATCATCCAGTTATTATTATTGTGATCAGTAAATTATAAATGAGAAACTGCTTTAGCAGCATTTCACTTAAAAATGATATACATGTTTTATTTCGCCTCTTTTACTCAATTTCCTGACTTAAAAATAGTTTCAAATTGTATCATTAACTAGTATGTAATTCAACTTCGTATATGTCGTGCAGTTTTGTCTTCACTCTTGCTTGATTTAAAAATTCATACGTATGTTCCATAGCATAGCGGGTAGCTATACCGCAAAATTTAGATAATTCAAGGAGGAAATTCTTATCATCGAATAGTGCAATGAGCTAACGTTTTAAGTTTCAAAGGGAATGGAAACGTTTAGAAATATAGTCCACAAATCTTTTCACCCTTCTTGGACATTATTTTAAAATAAACGCGCTAGCATATAACGTCTTGGTTCATAGGAAACTACAAAGACAAAAACGGATTTTTGTTGACCTCATTTTTTACCATTACTTTTGTGTTTCATTTTAACCAATAACAACCAGTCATGATTCGATACATTATATGTGCAAATGCATATCCTTAATTTGGGCACTCTTTTCTGCTTCTCTGACGTAGGACTAACGCTTGCAATGTCGTCTTACATTGTCGTCTTACAATGTCGTCTTTTAAAACTAGTTACTACAATGATCATAAGAGAACTCCTTCCCTCGAGTCTAACGTACATTTAACTTCGTACTTCTGCATTATTGAAAAAAAAAAACACTACTTGAGGACAAAAAGTTGTTTAACTTCGAAACCAGTTTTGAACTTTTTCTGCTAGCCCTGTTTTAATGTGGTTTAAATACCAAATCCTGCATATCCAGTGATTGGAAAATTGTCTGTTTACAAGTATATTTTAAACTTGGCAGGTTCCATTTGTCGATATGCTGACTGCGATGCTAGATCCTTCTCTTCCTTTAACTACTCAGGAGTATGAAGAGTGGGGAGATCCCAGGTAACACTATTAGGAATAATGAGATCTAAAGTAAAATTAATACAAGTAGAAAGATCCCAGGTAAAAGTATTACGAGAGTGGAGATCACATGTAATATTAATAAAATTAGTGAGATCCAAAATGATACTATTACGAATAGGAAGATACCAGGTAATTCTAATACAGGCTGGAAAAACCCAGGTAAAACTAAAACAAATTGGAGGATCCCAAGTAATACTAATATAAGTGGTGAGATCCTGGGTAATTCTAATAAATACAAGTTGGAAGATCCCAGATAATACTAATTTAATTGGGAAGATCCTAGGTAATACTAATACAAGTTGAAAGATCCCAGGTAATACTAATTTAATTGGGAAGATCCCAGGTAATACTAATACAAGTTGAAAGATCCCAGGTAATGCCAATACAAGTTGAAAGATCCCAGGTAATACTAATACAAGTTAAAAGATCCCAGGTAATACTAATACAAGTTGAACGATCCCTGGTAATACTAATTTAATTGGGAAGATCCCAGGTGATACTACTAGGAATAAAGAGATTTAAGGTAGTATTAAAAGAATTGGGGAAATCCCAGATGGTACTATTAGACACGATGAGACCAAGGTAATAATAATACAAATGGGGAAATTCCTGGGTGTTAGTAATACCAGTAGAGATATCCTAGGTGATACTAGTAGTACGAGTGGAGAAATCCTAGTTAGTACTGTAAAGAATAGTGAGATCTCAGTTAACACTAAAAGAAATGAAGATATCCTAGATAATACTAATTTCCATGAGGAGATCCAAGATGATGCAAATATGAGTATGTAATACAAATACAAGTAGGAATATCCTTGGTATTACTAATACTTTTGGAGAGATCCCTGCTAAAACTAAAACGATTTGGAGATACTACATTTTACTAATACGTGTGGGCAGATCCTGGGTAAGATTGCAACCAGTGGGGAGATCCAAGGTAATAATAGTACGAAAGGGGGTTGTGCAAAGTGCAGAGTAGGACTCCTTTAAAACAATTTTAATTTAAAATTGCCCAAATATAAAGTTTTTTAAAAAAAATGTTGTTGCAGTAAGTTTGTACGAACGTATTTAGAAATTAAACTATGAAAGAAATATTATGTTCTGTGATTAGAAATTCGATGTAGATAAAGATATTCATTGTACATGTTCCTTTCTTATTGTGTTATAAATTGTGTTCTATTTTTGTGCGTTAGATTAAGCGAAGAGGATTTCCGATGCATCAGATCCTATTGTCCATACCAGAATGTCACTAAACAGGTACTAACCCCGACCTCTTTTAGCGATACCATAAGTATACTGTTGATTATAGCACCATTATCATCCTCATAATTGTCATCATCATCTTCATTCATCATTGTCATTGTCGTCTCATCGGTCGTCATCACCACCATTGTCACCATCTTCATTCATTATCCTCATTATCACCCATTATCATTATCCTCATAATTTCCATGGTCACTAATCTTTTTCATCTTTCATTATTATCTATCATTATCATCGTCGTCGTCATCATCGTCATCATCATCATCATCATCATTATCATCATCCGGTCTTCAGCTTTACTTTCAAAAACAAACAACACAAGTTAATTGATAATGCATTTGTTTTTGAAGTTCTTGTCCTCTAAGACGCATGTTGCTTTTTGTTTGCTAAAATATAGTTTTACTGCCGAGGGAATACAATGATGATTTCTCATAATGAAGAGCTACTGATAATTTTGGTGGCAACAGAAACAAGCTTTGGAAGAAACGTAGAAAACGATAACGGGAGTTCTAGTTGTTCTTTCCCCCTTCCCTTTAGTGCTACCATTATGGACGCTGTTGTTGATTCTCGTCAATATTATTAGCCAATATCAAAAATACCATAGCACTCATTGTTTGTTCACCCGAAACTTTGCATAAGCAATGTTTTTATTTTATCTTGGAACTTATAATGATCCCAAGAGTAACTGGAAACAATGCTTATGCAAAATTTTGGGTGAACAAACAAAGAGTATTATGGTATTTTTTGAAATGGTCAATTTTTGTTGTCGTTTTATGCAGGTTTACCCATCTGTCTATGTGACAACTTCGATAAATGACACGCGTGTCCCATACTGGATGCCGCTAAAATGGGTTGCAAAGCTAAGAAAGCAGGCGATAATGAAGCACACATTGAGAGACTTGGTACGACCTCATGAGCCAACCATTTTGTGCCACGTGGATAGTCACGGCGGCCACTTTGGTGAGGAAAACGGTACCTTTGATGAGGTAAATAGGGGTATTTTATATTCTTTAATAATGGTAAATTCTATAGAGGTGTTCTGAAATTGAACGCTAAACCAGTTGCGAGGCAATCGCAGCATTGTTCGTCATCCCAAAACACATTGGCATTCGAAAAAAAAGTTTGACAAGATACAACGGCACGTGACAACGGAAAAAGAGGAAATAAGAATTTGACATCGCAACGTTACTAAAAAAGAAACACGTGGTTTAATCCATTCTAACCAGTAATCTTCGCCGTGAAGAATGCACAAATCTGATATTTTGAAGACGATTCGCTAGCGTTCAAAACAGCAACTTTATGCTTTCCCTAAGGCGATGATCAAACTTTTCAACTTAGAGTTGACGCACTTCAGTAGATTTTTTAGACTATTAAACAGGTAATAAAAATCAGTCTGTGAATTCCTCTTTTTAAATTTCAAGAGTTCATACTTTATCTTTCAGTTACAGACGTTCGCCGAAAAATTTTGAACGACTTACTTACTTACTTACTTACTTACTTACTTACTTACTTACTTACTTACTTACCTACTTACTTACTTACTTACTTACTTACCTACTTACTTACTTACTTACTTACTTACTTACTTACTTACCTACTTACTTACTTACTTACTTACTTACTTACTTACCTACTTACTTACCTACTTACTTACTTACTTACTTACTTACTTACTTACTTACCTACTTACTTACTTACCTACTTACTTACTTACTTACTTACTTACTTACTTACTTACTACCTAATTTTCTCAATGACATGAACACTCGCCTCTAAAAGTTTTCTTTTTACATATGCGTTTGTATTATTTTTAACATTTCTTGAGCCTGCCAAATCAATTAAGCTTGACAGATGCTTTCTTTTTGATTTTCGTCTTTTGAGTTGATGATTACAAAGATTCTCAGGAAACATGCATTTATAAATATCTGAACAGAAATAACTAGAATGCTGCTGAAAAAAACATGACATTCAATGATGTAAAAGATAGGTAGCGATAAAAACTGAATCAATAGACTAAGTTAAACCGTTTTATATTTACCGAACTTTTTGAAAGAAAAGCTAGCTAAAAAATTCAAGAATGCAAGTTGAAATTATATTGCCGATTGAATTTGTAAGTCATGAAGGACTTTATAATGACGTCATCCAGTTATTCCACTCCATCCACTAACCGATCAAGCGACTATACCTCTGCAAGCTGTAAAGTTTTTAGCGTCCTCTCCCACAGTCCAAGTACCCTTGGGGCAGTCGTAGCAGCGTAGATGTCCCTCATTTGGTTGGTAAGTTCCAGCTTTGCACAAAACACATTTTTCCTGTAAATCGCTGTAGTACGATCCCACGGGACAGCGAACTAAAACGGATATAAACGAGGTAAATGATCAAGGTGCTATAGTTTTTAAAAAACCCGGAGATTATTGTAAGCCTTCACAGCAACATGTTGAGTCACACGACGATAGGAGCCCGATGATATAGTACTCAGATTAGGAAATGAAATTGTTGTTTCATGTGACTCTCTTTGACTTGCTTAGCAATAGTGGATCATAAATGATTGTCAAGTGTTTGCCATATATATACTGCTTTGATTAATTAACTTTGGTAAAATTTCTGTACTGGTGCATAGTATTGTTAACATCGACCATGACTTAATTTTACAATCAATGAAAATCAATCACTGCTTACCGAACTAGGGAATAAAAACAAACAGTAACAAACAGTAATTTTTCTTGATTAATATTGATTGTTGATATAAAAACTAAAAATCACAATGAGAGCAACCTTGATTATCATCGATTTAGGTAAAATATCCTGGTTTATCACAAGATTTTTTTTTTTTTTTTTTTTTTTGTGCTTTTCATTGTACAAATCACATTAAATGAGTCATTTTGGTTCAGCTCATGGAGCAGATCCACAGAAGTCCACATTTTCTAGATCTTAAATAATAAGCAAATAAATTCAGTACTTCGTTGTTTAGAAGAGTGGGCTCTGATAGGAAACCGAGTGTTTTATGTGAATTTGAAAAAAAAAACTGTGCCTTCAAACATTTAAAAAAGCTGAATTTTATGCTGTTGCAATGATCACTTCAATTTAACGTTTCAATAAAGCTTTAACCATACATTTGTTGACTGACTATTTTGACTGAATTTTATTTTCATTCTAGGGTATCCCCGATGCTTTATTCAGGTTTTTTTTTTGTGATTATTAATATTTCTAGAAGAAATTTAGAATGTAAAATATTGGGAAGAATTTACTTTTACAAGGATATGGAAGACAGAATATTTGACTATTTTTTCCCTCGCCTCTTGGATTTGTTTTTGCGTGTTTAAGTGATTGTTTGCATTTCTGAAGTCCTTATGCCAAGATACTCTTGCATGTCACTAAGCAGCACGAATTAAAGCCTGTAAGTCTCTTGCAAGTTAGCTAGATGAATCTGAAGTAATACAATCGCGAAAGCTAAAAGGCTGGGGGCAGAACATTCTACTCCAGAAAAAGCCCAAATAGCTAGAGAAAGAAAAATACAGACGAATGCAACCGGTAAAAAACCGCTCTATGAGTGGGCAAAATGAGAGGAAAAGAAGATCCTATGGTGGTCAAGGAGCGAAGCAAACCTGCCTAACTGGACTATAGCAAAGAAAGTTACTTTGGTGCAGCCGAGCTCAGCCGCTGCTGAGAGAGGTTTTAGCGTAACGAGGAACTTTTTTACGAGAGGAGAATGTTGAAGCTTTAGTCATTCTCTGCTACAATCAAAACCAGAGAAACAAGTTAGTCGTTATATGAGTGGCTGATCGCATGGGAAAATGAATCGTCTAATTTTTGTCAAGCAAGATTGAAATGAAAGAAAGTGGAAAGAGTATCGTTATTTTCTTCTTACTAGCATGACAGTTCTTCAATCATAACTATTGTTAGAAACTTGTACATATTGTTATACAAGTGTATATGGCATGTTTTCATATTTCTGTATTAAAACAAATATGCGGAATACGCCAACTGTGATTAAAATCTGAAGGAGTAAACGCATCTTACTCACAACATTTGTTTGAAAACTGCTCTACTCATGTATAGCCATGTTGTGTTCATACCCTATAATAGCCTATTTGATCCAGTGAAGTACGAAAAAACTGTGATATTCTCGTTCGAGTTTGACCAACGTACCATTCAATTAATGTTTTGATAAGAAACAATGCGTGAGTTTTGATCTATGAAACCCAAAAATATTTTTAAAAAAAAGCTAAATTTTAGCAACTTTTTGAAAATTCGGCAACTTTTCGGCAATGTTTTGGAAAAAATAGCAGCTTTTTAGCAACTTTTAGGCGGTTTTATTGGTAACTTTTTAGGAATTTATCGGTAACTTGTGGCTGAGCCTAACCTTGATCTAACTGGGAACTAGGAGTTTGGTGTAGGAAATTGATGGTTGATACGTTCTCTGATTAGTCTAGAGAGAGACACAATGAACAAAAGAGCACAGATGATGTAACTGAAATGTGATCCCCAGAACTTGGGGGTGGGTCGAAACTATTCAATCGTATTCTGTGAGTTCAAGGAGTGGATCAACTAAAATTTATGAGAATTAAACCAAATTAAAATCATACAAAAAGTGAAAAATTTTGTTTGTGGAATCATCTACGAGATTTGGAGCAGCCAATCAGAAATCTAATTGAAATGGATTTTACTAGATGTGTGTCTCGCCCGTGTAAGCAGAGAAGAGAAACCATCTGGGACTGAGATTAAGTTGTACCGTTATTGCTGGGATAAGCCATCTTATAAAATCACAGATCAACTCATCAAAAAGCACGGCAAACTTACTGCATTTCTCAATATTACCAGATCCTTCGTTACACTGACACATGCTGTAAGGTTTCAATTTTCCGTCGCAATCCGTCAACAGCGTGGAACATTTACCAATGACTGCACCACTATCCGAGCAGTAAGCTTCAGCATTAGATAAACTGTACTTTCTGTATTCAAGACTGATGGAGTTTCTCAAAGGGCTCCAGTCGGTCACATTTACTGTCGTGTCGATTTCAGGTCGAATACTGTTTTGTAACAACTTTTGAGAAGAAATAGATTCAAGGATTTGAGTGTGACTATTTATGTGCATTGAATCTTTGTAATTATTTTAATTTTAAGATTAAAATATTAAAAAAGAATATAAATAAATATAAAATATAAATATTAGAATACTTGTCATTAAAAAGTCTTAAAGCAAAGGAGGTTGTTATAATACGGAACCCCTGGCACGCTTCATGATTGTATACCAACTGAGATATTTTGTTTCTGGGCCTCAATTGAACAAAAGTTTTTCTTCTTTTAAAGAAAGCTTAAGTCGACTGTGAGATTTCAATAGTTTTGTACTCTGGGATTAATTCCTTGAACTTTTCATGTAACTGCCGTTAGGTTTCACAAAATGGTAACACATATTTTTGATAAATCAATACCGCTTCTGTTACATTTAAAACCCTCGCAAGTAAAAAAGGACTAGAAAGTTTGATGTGAAGACGCCGAAAAAGAATATTGCTTTTTTGAATGCGTCGAGCATTTTTAAGCACATTTTTCCACCAAGGAGCTGCTTGATAGTTGTAATAGATTAGTATGACTTGATGTTCATTATAAAAAGAGAGAACACATAAATTTGTTGTATCTGTTAGACCAGTTTCGAATTCCCATTTGCTGCTAAGTACAATAACAAACAGATTCAATTTCTACATTCTTAGCCTCCCTTTGGTTTTAAATATTCCAAAATACTAGTGAGAGAAGAAGAAGTCACACCTCCAACAATAAACACGGTTGTAAATAGTGTAAAACTACCTTGGCATTTAGAAATATTTTAACTTCATGTTGAGGCTCAGGCTGTACAAATGAATCCGTGGTCATAGGAAGTCAGCGGCAACTTCCTAAATAGCAGCTGCACAGCGCTCTTTTATAAAGGAACCTTTTAACTTTTTAACACGATTCGTATTTTTAACAAATAGTTTATTTCTGTTACCTAAGTCACTCACATTTTTTAATTCTTTAAAAGTAGAATGCGTTCCCGCTTTTTCTTTGGCAAGAAAATCCACCTTGATATAAACTTCCTTAACAGACCTTCTGCGTCTGCGCACAGGGGCTGCAGCCTCTCCACAATACACAATGACATTTTCAATCGTACATTTGGCGGCATTTTGTCCGCATTTGGACAATGGCACTAAAAATGGTTGCTTTATAATAGCAAGGAAGTTTCTCTTGATTTGCATTTGTGCTTCCGGTTCATTGCATTCTCCAGAGTAGTAGAAAAAGTTTGCAAGAAAGCGTACTTTGGGGTTAGCTGGATCGTAACGCACTGTTGAAGAAGAAGTGTAGGTTAGCGACCGTACATTTTGTCCTAACAAAATTGGGGTTAAGAATATGAATCAAAAGTCTCTATGGGACGACAAGTAAAAATACAATTCAGACCAAAACTAGCAACACTACAAAAGTCAAATACAGTTGGCTCATTTTGAACAAAACAAAATAAAGCAAATTGGCTATCATCAAACAGTTTTGACAAAAACACAAGTCGCTTAAGATACCTTTCATAGAGTGAGAGTTTTATTCTAGATTTCCCTTTGCTTTTCTCAGTTCGGCATTAAATTTTCGAACGAATATGCTTTATTGTAGCAAACAATTAAACCAATTTCCTAAACGAATCAAAGAATTAAACTCAAGATTAGTTAAACGGTAAAACTAAACGAGAATTAGTTTCAGTAAACTGGTAAATATTGCGGGTCGAGACACTTTACATACAAACCAACCGCGCAAAGCAGGCTGGAGGATTTTATTGTTTCAACAAATTTTGGACGAATGAGAAAGTCCCAGCTATAACTCACTACTAATCCTACGGAGTATCGTGAGTCAAAAAGAAATTTAATAACTGTAATTGGTACAGTTACCACTGATTCATCTACAATGTGATCATAATAATTTTAAATGTAATGGCAGTTTTCGCCGGAGTATGCTACTATTAGAATAAAACTAATAAAATCAGAATTTCTTTCATAACGCCCTCAAAAACACAGCTTCGTTTGTCTAATCTTAATAGTGACATTACGTAATTCTAATCCTGACATCAGTTAGTTCTTCTTCAATACACCATAAGTCCATATGCATTTTACTAATGCAAATTTTTGTTCTCTCCAGTCCTCTGTGGGGGCAAAAAACTGCAAATCTAGTGAATTAATAAAACAAAATGTGACCGAGCAACACTATTTTGCACCCACAGAGGCCTGAAACTAGCAAAAATTTGTATTAGTAAAATGGCGGTATTAGCATATGCTTTAGTCTTTTTAACGCAACATTAAAACAACTTTTGTTTTTAAAATTCAGTAAACAGAATATATTTCGAGCCCAAGAAGCATTGTCAAATAATTCAACTTTGACTTGCCCACACTAAAATTTAGAAATATTGCGTACATGCACTCTACTCGTCGATTTTTTTTCCTTAAAATATTTTATATTGGACCAACAATAAAAGCAATGAGAGCAGGATTATAATAACCTTGTTACAGTACTTCCTTAAGTGTCTATTCACTGGTAATAATTCTTAAAAAGGCTATGCCACGACGATTTTGTTGTTTTGGGTCAATTGTTTGCTATAATCGTTACTTAGAAGTTTTACTTATGCACAAAATGTTCAGACTGTGAGGTAAATATTCAAGGAAATGTTTTAAAAAAGAGCTAACCACAATACGTTTTTTGGTATTTTTTGTTGAGATATAGTATCAAACTTGAAAAGGTTGGCCCAACATTTTCAAGTTTCAATCCATTTCCATTCTTGCCATCCGTAGCAACAAATGACAGGAAACAGAATAAATATCATAATATAGTTTTGAATAACAAACCTAGACCTATATCTTTGGAATTTAGTTGAGGGCAAGACATATTTTGGATTTTGAAAAGATGCTAAAATAGCGTGACATAGCCCCTTTAAAATATGGTATCACAATATTCACCTGAACAGTCCGGCCAAGGGAATGTTGGTGTTAGTGGAAAGGACGACCAAATACCAATACTACAAATGTAAGCCAACGCGGGTGGGAAGGCAAAGTCAAACTTGTCATTACAACTGACTGTGCAAAATCTGCTTGCTGTACCCCATTTACTGCATGCAAGGGCACCGTTTTTAGGAGAGGGGTACGTCTTACATGCTTTGGCTGAAAACAAAAAGGTTTGGAACAATTGATTTTCAGTTACTCTTCGCAAATCTTTTTTGGGGATTATTAACTGATTGCTGTGAACTGTCTTAACTGGGATGCTGCGTCGGTGTTTCAATAAATGTGTTTCAATATTTTTGAATACTTAACAACAAAACGAGGCTAAAATTGTATAAAATGAGTCTGCCGTCATTTAAATCAGTGACAAATAGGAATTCGAAGCTGGTTTATTATTAATAGCTTGGTTCATAGACTGGTCTACCTTAATTGTAGAATGTAAACCATAATTAAACAAGCTTTTGTTTAACTTTTATAACTTGTTACATGCACTGTTAAAGAGATAAAAAGTGTTGTATTGTCAATATTTTTAAGAAGTTCAATAGATTTCTTCTTTAAGAGCTGTTGCAAAATACTTGCAATAGCAGTGTTACCTTTTACATGAACTTTGAAAACGCAGTTTCTGTTTACGTTCCCGGATCGATCAGTTGCAACATAATGTACGTAAGTTTCTCCAAGCGAAAACATTGAGCCAGGTTGGGAATCAACTTGAATGTTTGGGTTAATGCCGGAGTTATCGCGGAATTTGGCACGGTCCCAGGAGACCCTGACATTATAACTTGTTGTCTCAACAGTGATATCTCCAGGACAATAGACACAATATGGCGGCGCGAGATCTGTCAATACAAAGGTTGCCTTTAAAGTTAGAAACTATGTTTTACAACAGCAAACCGTTAGGCTAAAGATGGGTCCTAGCCAACGCGTAAGAAATAGTTTTCTCATAAAATATGTTAAATATTAACACTGTCCTATCGCAATTAGTGATGCATTTGCAATTCACTTTTATCATCATCATCATCAATCCAATTTTGATCCGGTTTTTATCCCTATAAAATGGAGTGGCCGGATTTACCCCACTCTGGCAGCAATCACTCCAACTCCCACTCTCCATCTCACTTGATTCATGACATCCTTTTTCTCCAAACCAACACTCTTGCTCTCCTTCTCCACTTGTGTCTTCCATGTCTTCTTTGGTCGTCCTCCCTTTCTCTTGCCCTTCACTTCAAACTCCAACGCTTTTTCTCAAAACATGCCCATCATCCCTTCTCAACACATGCCTGTACCATCTCACTCCATTCGCCTTTGCCATCTGAA
>JANCMA020087878.1:0-15260 GCA_024336925.2 Zoanthus solanderi | reverse complement strand
ATCACTTTTTATTAAAATTATAGATTTTTTTGTTTTTATTCTTTAAAATTCATTTTCTTTTGATTTTGCAATTTACCACTTATTTTGAAATTTTTTTTCTTGATTCTGATTGGCTGTTGAGTCTTTTCTGTACTGTGACTAATTGAACAAAAGAATGTGTTTACTTCCAACCCCAGGAGTGGGAAACTTGGCTGGTTAACCCTTTAAGCCCTAAATACTGTACGTCAAAAGACAAATTGCTAAATTCTCCCAACTAAATTTCATATTTCTAAATAAGCAGTTTGGAAGAATTTCTTTTTTCATATTGCACAAAATACTTTACCCAATGAAATCCTTAATTCGTATTACCAAATGCATCACTTTGTTTGAGATATGTAAGGAGAATTCAGATGCTCATAAACTATCTGGGGCTGAAAGGGTTAAATGAAGATGATGAACTGTATAGGTAGCCAAATGGGGTCGAGTCTAAATTGGGAAAATAGTATGTGTTGAACATTTTGCCTAACACCTTTGTCAAATAACACTTAAATCATTGTAGCTATGTAATTAATAAGTAGAGCCTTAAGTTGAAGGTAATTCAGTTTATGGTTAAACAAGTAAATTTTTCCCAAATTGGGAAACTTAGAACACATTTTAAATGATTTATCTTGGAAACAACAAACTTTCGGAAAAAATCATGCCGGAAAGCACAAGATCTAAAATAACCAAAATGATTATTCTTTTCTAGGTGTGTTATCTGTTCATCGAAATGGAAGGGAAGAAAATGTTACTTGTAAATGTAATGAGTACTGTTCCAGTCGTGCTAATGGTACCTGCAGTACACTTGGAGCTTGTATCATGAGAATGATGTTAGTTGATAAACAGAGCTCTGAAGTAAGAACCCAATATGGTTGTGTTGAAGGGGAAAAGGTGAGTGGGCATCTCTGTTGTTACAGTACTGTGCAGAGGTAACATACCAAGGCCCTCGGGTATAGGGTCACGGATCTTGGGTGACCCGAGGGTGGATTTTAGTTAATGAGATAGCAAAAAATCTCTGACCCACAAAGGTTGATAAACTTTCAAGATTGTAATCTTCGTGTGATCTGTGGTCAGTTAGTTTTAATTGAACTTTCATTCGTAAACTTAATTAACAAGTTGATATTCACTATACTTTCAAAGATGTACACTTCGGGTGACCTGAGGGTCAGTTAAGTTTATGCACATATTGGAAAGAATATTGTCCCTCGGGTCACCTGAGACCTGCCACCTGATACCCTAGGGCCTTTGTATGTTACCTCTGCATGGTACTGTATGTTATTGTACTTGATGACATGAATAATATTAACATGCAGTTTAATTTCCGTCATAGACATTATTCACTTGCCAGCCATCACACCGGCCAGAACACTTTATACACTGCTGCTATGAAGACATGTGTAATTTGAACCCTGAGCTTTTCAAGTACAAACCAACTCCTAAACTGACAGTTGCCTTGACAACAGGTAGTGTTTCTTATATGCAAAAGAACAAAACAAAAATTAAGTGAGAATTTTAAAATATGTTTACTGAACAATTATTTTTATTTATTTTAAAAATAAACATTCATTTAAGCCAAATTTAAGCTTGGTCTAAATTAACAGTAACTTGGTGTTTTAACCATTACCTAATGACAAGGAGTTAGTTTGCTTTTTATAGTTACAGTAATACAGACGATTTGCAGTGCAGTACTGGTTAAAGCACACCATTTTGAATAGAAAATGAAGTATGCAACACAAACTGATTACAATATGTTAGACAAAACAGGTTTGGAAATTAACTTTAAAAAGTACTTGCACCAAGGGCAACTAATCTCCTTATTTCACTTGCCCTTGTGAAATCTTAGTTGCCCAGCCCTGAAAGTGGACTTGCCCATTTTTTTTTTTAAGTTGGGAAGAAAATTTTGTTTTGATATCATCACACAGTTCTACCGACATCAACAGAACCAATTGTTCAAAAGAAAAACTTTTTCAAAGCAAAACACAAAAGAGAAATAGGTTCTGCTTTCAATGAATTACATCATCACCTACATGTAAACATGCATTTGCATTGAACAAAACCAACAGGAATTCAGTTCTTTTTCAGTTTTTGAAAACACCATTTACTGTAAGGCAAACTTGGCAGTACATTTTGTTGTTGTCACTGTCAAAACATAGCCAAGGATAGTTTTCTCACCAGACTGGAAGGAACTTTCTTGTTCTTGATTCTTCCTCATATTGTTTTGCTGTTGTTTGCTTTACCTTTTTCCTCTGCAGTGTAGAATTATTTTCAAGTGGAGGAAAAGGCAGACAATCAAAAAGTTTCTGCTGGTTTGCCATTTCTTAAACTACTATTCATTCACCGAAGAGATAAAAAAACCACAAGGAAAATAAAAAAAAAACTCGACAGCACACAAACTCTTTGGTTGGCAGTAACTAGACAGCAATTTCATCACTAGTTCTCAGTGCCCACAAATTGGATGGCATTTTGAAAATATTTCGATCGCTTCTACGGCTATCAAAAGCAGGCTTTAAGCAAGCGATAAAGTGCTAAAAAACACTTAGTCCTGAAAGAAAAAAAATTCTGAAAAAGTATAAATTGTTTTGATGACCAAAAGTTATTTGCCTCGAGTCAAAAATTAACTTGCCAATTTGGGCAAGTGCTATTTTGAGTTACTTGCCCGATAGCAAGAAAAACTTGCCCCGGGCAAACGGGCAAGCGTTAAGTTCCAACCCTGCAAAATATGAGGCATTCAAAATAATAAGCCCAAGGAAAATTGAACATATTTGCATTCCTGTTTTCCTGTGACAAAAGTCAACAAAGCCTGTTTCTAAAACTTTTTTTTAAAAAAAATGCTAATAATTATTTTTATTTAGCGTTTGCTCTGATACTGGGATTATGCAGTTCCACATCACAACATTGTGTCAGATCCTCTTGATAGAGTTAATACTGTACTTGCTAGTGTTTGCTGGGAGCTACAAACTGTGACGGATTAGTGTGCCATCAATTAAGGAAGGAGTCTTGAAAATACTCTCAACTGCTTAACAATAGAGAAATGAGATGACTGCAACAAGTCACATGGCTTGAAAAGATTTTGTTTGGTCATGAATATTTTGATATAAAAATTAGATCATTTTTAGTTAATAGTTTGCCTGTGTGTTTTTTTATAAAATTGGGTTTCAGTAAACTCTCTTAAAAATGCTGTTTTTTTTTTCAGATTAAAAGAACTGTTACTCTTGCATTCCAAAATAACTTTGAACAATGTTTGTACCTCAGACAAAATGAACTAAACATGACATTAATTTTTTGTTGCCATACACAGTTATTATTGTTACTGAATAAAAGAGTTGGAAAGGCATGGAAATAAACTACTGTATGCATGCATATAAGCTTTTTGTAAATTATCATTTCTTATTCTTGTTAATAGAAAATAATTTTACACACTGACTTGAAACAAAGCTTTCAAATTTCATTAAGAGTATCAGTATCAGTTGATATGAGCAGTTCGATTGGCCTTGATTTGATGTTATAGGGCTGACCAAAGATCTTTAGACACAGGAAGCTGGTTTCCCCAGTCACATTTCACCTTGAGGCAATTCTTCAGGATCAGTATTGTGGCTTCCACAATCTTTTGTGAGAGAAGTTTGTTCTTGGGGTGATTCTTGTTGTGTTTGTGGATGATAGATTTCATGTTGTCCATGCAGCTATAACTAACTTTAACGTTGTTCTTGTTAAAGAGCTTGTGGTACTTGTGCTGTTTGGGGAAGTGTTTACAGTAGAAATGAGTTTGAGGAATGTACTTCCGATGTTGGTCTTAACATTTTTGCTGTAGGGAGGGTTATACCAGATGATGTTTCTTTGCCTGTTGTGTCGGGGTGGTGCGGGTTGCTATTGTATTATCTACACTGTACTCACTAAAATGTTGAAAATTAGACCCATCCTCCCCATCCATGAATGAATGCATACTTTTTTTACGAACTTCCCTCCTTTGCTGTACATATGTACTTTTTGTAAGGAACCCCCCTTTTATTTTACAACATTTTCCTGAGCTTCTGAATACTACTGCGAAGGGTTACGGAAACTAAGTATAATTATAGTGTGCATTTCTTTGTTTTCATAAGTAACATTAATGTACATGTGTTTCATAATTTGAGGGGAAAAGCAGTTCATTTTGTTGTTTGTTTTTGTATGCATTTATACCTAACCTACACTGTAAGAGACCCCCCTCCCCCTTGTATGCAAACATACATTTTTTGTGAATCTCTCCCCTTGCCCTCTCTCATTGTGCATGCATACTATGTGGATGACCCCCTTGTCATCTGTCAGTCTTGCCATTGTATGAAGTCTGAAAGTTTCGTTTTTTTAAAAATTCTGAAAACAGGTGCATGGGTAGGATTTTTTTATTCATATTAATGGACCTTGCTAACCAAACTGTTTTCATGATTTCTCTTTCTTTTGTCAGATTCTGGTCCTGCACCCGAAGCAACCTTGTATACACTCAAAGTGGCTGCGGCAATAGCTGGGCCAGCTTGTCTCATTTGTATACTGGTCATGGTATTAATCTGCATCCACCAGAGAAGGCAACTAGCTAGAATGGAATTAAATGCCGAGTTAGCAAGGCTTCAGGAAGTTGTAGATTGTGAAATTCCACCAGGTCATTCGATCCATGACCTCATTGATATGTCAACAGGTTGGATTGCTAGTTTAATGCAGTATTTAGCAGTACTAGCTAGCACACTCAGTGTTTTGTTCCTCTAGAGCTGATAAATTAAAGAATTTTATTTTTGAAAAGCAAGGCTGGAAAGTAACTTTTGTAAAGATTTTGCTTGCCTGAACACAACAGAACTAGATTTTGTAAGACTGTTTTGGAAAAGAATTCTACCACTTCTCCTCTTTTGATTAAGATTAAAGACAGCATTACAGGCCTTGAACTCTCTAATTTTAGGGGCACGGCCATTTTGGCCTCAAGATTTTTGTCAAAAATATGGCACCAAGGCAAATGTCCAAGGGCACCAAGGCCATACCAAGCACACAGGATTTTTTTAATGTGTTCTTTATTTGTAGTCTAGGAGCTGGACCCCAAAATGTAGCGTATTGCACAACCCACCTTACAGAAAAGGTCTGACACTTGATTATTATACAATGACATCTGCTCTTTAACATGAGATACTTTGTACTACCAAATTGTGGTATAGGTTCTGAGAATAAGGGGATCCTTTGCCTCAATTTGGTGCTCAGTATGATAGCAAGGCTTTGTATATTAATAGCCCATAAAATGGTCTTTTCTTAAGAAAATCTCACAAAAGTGTTCTCATGAAAGAGCTCAAAAAGGTCTTTCGAAAACACTAATACTTGATGCTCATCGTTTCACGTGACTTCAGATAAGACGAAAATCTACTTTTTCTGCTAGTCTAGTCTAATATCATTCCTATAAAATCCATGGAAACAAACCATTCTAATAAAAAACAGTTTCTAAGTGTTATACAAGTCATATGCTATACGGTAACACACAAAAAGCTACGGTTCACTTTTGTTAATGGTAGAAATATTGTTAAATGCTAGAGCCTGTCATGTTCATCGAGGCCAACATGAAAATGAGGCTATGTCATTAATATGGGTCAATAGTGCCAAATGATGGGTATAAAATGCACCAATGCACATTAAAAACTTGCCTAGGGCAGTACACTTGCTCAGCTACTTTGCACTGACTGGGCTATGAGTCACGTGATCTCTGACATGAGAACGAGGCACTTTGTTTTTGTATTAGCTGAGTAGGAATCTTAAAACCTTGATTGGCTATTTTTTTTCTGTCTTTTATGAGTATATTATTAGATTTGCCAAATGAAGATTGAGAGCACGAAAAAAGGAAAAAAAAGCCGAAAACGCTTTAGAATGCTCATTGTAAACAAATCGAGTGAGACTGGAATGAACTACCAAGGTAACCAGGCAGCCATTTTGGTTTCTCTGGTGGATTCTGTAGTCAGTTGTTATTGCTATTAATAAAAAAGGAGTGCTATTTTCAGAGGAAAAAGGCATCGAGACGTTTTTGGGTGAATGTGCTTTTAAACTTTATGTATTTAAGTCGAGTAATGAGACGAAAACATATCTTAGATGACTGTAAGTACCTCGATCGAAACTCCAGCCTTCTCGTTGGTTGTGGTAGACATGAACCAAAGAGATAGATGTCACATAATGAACGTTTTAAAATGACTTTATTATATATTTATATAAGGATTACAATACGTACATCTGAAATTTCCAAGCTTTTTATGAGAACTTCATATCATTTGCTTTGGTACCCTTGGTGACTTTTTTTAGCTTTATTAAAAGCGATAAGGTAATTATCGTTTTACAGAATGCATTGGTTATGGGCAAAGACGACGGATTTGATCAAATCCCGGCCACTAAATGAAAAACACTGACTAATTTCAAACAATGTTTGATTTGCCAATGTTGTAAAAAAGATGGTTGTTTAGGAAAAGCTCAAGTATCATCGATTGAAACGTTTATTTATGCTGCAAAACTTCGCAAAGACGAATGTTTCCAGCCTTTACATGTTGATTTAGGAAATCTTACCTCTAGAGAGGTTTTGTGGCATAATTCATGCTATGCATCCTACACCAGTGAGCGTAATATGGGTAGTTTATCTACAGTCAAATCTGGTGACGTCAATCCAAGATCTGAGCGAAACCGTACACCGATTGATTGGACGAAGTGTATTTTTTGTAGGAAGGCTTCTCATAAAAAAGATGCAAACTAATAAACATTGCAACATTTGAAGCGAGCAAAAGCATCAGAGCTGCCGCTGAAGCTAGATATGTGATGAAGAACTACTTCTTGTGTCAAGAGGTGTTGACCTAATTTGTAATGAAGGCAAATACCAAGAGTCCTGCCATGCCGCAAACGTGAGCAAATCAAATATCAAATCTCGATGTTTAGATGAGTTACCTGTTAATGAATACGAATCGGCATTCATTGAATTCCTTAACATCATTAGACCTAAAATCTTAAGAGGAAAGGCTTACGATATGAATTATCTACTACAATTATACAAGGACTTGTTAACCAAGAGGGATATAAATACCGATAGGTACACGAGACAAAAACTAGAATTACGTATAAAGTCCATCTTTAAAGACAGTCCTGTGTTTCACCAACCACATGGAAGCACAAAACCAGAAATTGTTTACTCTAGTTCAATATCACTTCTTGATGTTATCAATGCAGCAACAAAAGCAGACCAGAATAGCGGAGGAGCTACAAATATTGCTCAGAACAAATTAGTTGATGAGGAGCCAAATGAAGAAATAAAGACAACTTATGAAGGAGCAGCAATTATCAGAAGTGACGTGAGCAAATGCAAGGGAATTAAAATTGATCCCTTATCTGTTGAAGATTTGAATATGCAAAAAGCGAGGTCACTTATCCCTGATCACCTGTATTGGTTGTTAAGGTATGTGTTAACGTCTGAGGTTTACGAAACTGATTCCAATCCTAGATGCTCAAATGTTACACATGAGAGGAAAATAATTGTGATCGCTCAAGACGTCATACACGCTGTAAGTAATGCCAGAGTGAAGCTCCCAAAGCATGTAGGCTTGGGTATGACTATCAAACATCTCTTAAGGTCTAAGCAGCTTATAACTTTGCTCTACCGAATGGGCCATTGCTGTTTATGCTAATGAAGCAATCGCAAGGTCAGAGTTGAATGGAGGTGTAATCATTCCATCAAACATATCACCCGGTATGTTTGTCCACATGGCAGCAGATAACAACGATTCCAAGGAAGAAACGATCGATGGAAAGAACACTACCTATGCAACAACCATCGTTGCTTTCCAGAGAAAACAACATGGGCCAGTGTCATTAAGAGAGGTTTATGGAGATCACACAGAAGAGAAGGTCTTTAGATTCGCCAAGATCTATAGTAACGGCAGAGGACATCAGTGTAAGAGGGAGACATCCATCGGTCACAAAGTACCTCGAATGATCAATTCCTTTCAGCTTCTCTAGATGACTTCTACGCATATGCTCGGACACTGTGTTTGAAGTGAATTATCTGCAACCGCTTGTTGTGGTTCAAAAGATTCAAGGCTGGAGCGGATTTCAGTCACTCAAGTTCTCTGATACTTCGCCGCCTACTGTAATTGTTTACTGTCCAATGATACAGGCAGATGCAAATGAGTACAGCACAATCTACAGAGTGATGAAGCTCTGTCTAGAAATGGCAAATGCACTTGGACAGTCTGACTCTGTAGTAACTTTTGATCTGGCAATTTACATCAAGGCAAAGCATCTTCAAATGAGATACCCACAAGAATTCAAGAATGTCGTAGTTCGCTTAGGAGGATTTCACATTGCTTTAAACTACCTTTCACTTCTAAGGAAAATGTATTCGAACTCTGGTTTGGAAGATTTTATTGATTCTGGAGTCTATGCCACTGGAACTATCACCGCATTAATGGCAGGAAAGTCATACAATCGTGGCGTATGAGCCCACAAGCTTTGTCTCGAGGCCCTGTTTTCGGCTAGAGTGGAAAGCCTTTATAATATGGCTTGGAGAAAGAGTGCCTGGCTTGGATGAAACTTCAAAGAACAAAATCTTTGAGTTACTCAAGAAATGCCGAGAGTCTGACGATATGAAGGATTATATCTTAAAGAAAAAAAACTGGCAGCCCTTGAGAGATGGCATGGATACACTTTGAAAACGAAAGAAAGACCAAATCAAAGCTGTTTGCTTTCTGGAGTGAATATATGTCAATGGTATCACTTCTGTTGCAGTTTATCAAAGCTGAGAGAACTGGTAATTGAAACTTGCACTTGTCATCCACCACTGTGATGCTACCATATTTCTTCTCCATGGACAGAATCAATTATGCAAGATGGCTCCCTGTTTACCCAGCAGACATGCATGCCCTACATGATGATCATCCAGAAGTTCGTTCAGAATTCACAGCTGGGAATCACAGCGTGAGCCAGACACAACGACCCTTTGGCCAAGTTTGGTCGGATGTGGCCCTCGAACAGTCCATAAACTGTGACTCCAAATCAAAAGGAGGTCTGATTGGGATGACGCAAAAGGAGGATGCGGTTGATCACTGGTTCTTAACAAGCCATGATGTGCAGCCATAACAAAATTGATCAAAGAGATGTGTGATGTCGAGAACGACAGGATAGGGACACACAAAGAAGCAGGTGTCAAACATATTGAGAAGGATGAGAAGGATGTACATAGCTTTGTCAGTCGATTTACTTCAGGTTGGCTGAATGAACTATTTTCAGCCAAAGAAGAAAACAGTGACATTTCTCTTAGCAATGTATCAACGGGGTAATCCTACCTGATGGAGTTGCAGATCGCTTGATCAATGCATCTGTAATTGGAAGAAGCAGCATGCGCCACTTTATTAATTCCAGGCTTGATACCAATGAAGTTAGCTTTTGGGATCCTCTTACAGTGCTAAAAATCCAGACCTTCAGTGTTACAAAGAAGAAGATATCTTTGAAAGGCACCCGTTAGAAAGTTGTTACCGTCAGTGCTGACAGAGACCTCTTTGGATGACTGCTGGTGTTGGCAAAGACACGAGAAATCGATCTTAAAGAAATCCTAAGCTATGAGTTGTGCTGTGTTCCAGTTTCTCACCTTGCACATCCAGATGGGACGATGCGAAAGACAGCTAAAAGAGTGCATTGATGCCAATTTTGGAAAGGAACATCGAATCTAAACCCAGATTACCTGTATCGGAAATCGCGATAGCTGTTATTATCGATGCCATGGCACTGATACAAATGGTCAAGTCAGCAGGAGCAGCAACGTTTGGAGAGATGCTCGGGCCAATTAGAGCATGGGTCACCTAAGCAATGTAGCCCAAAGACACATTTTTTGCGATTTCTCGACGAATGTTTGATGGATTGTCTCCATCTTGGTATCAAAATGTTTGTATCAAAACGCGCTAACATATTTTGATTTTTGTTGTGTTTAATATTTTTTTGTTAAGAAATATGGTCTATTTTCTGCACAATTTTAGTACTATTTTTCAATGAAGAGGGAGGCAAAGCTAATCAACGTAGATTTTATAAAGAAATTGTGGTTGTGATAGCTAACAGGTTGAAGTTCTATAAAATACCCACAGACGTTGAAATATACTTCATATTTAGTGGATTTTAAGCATCTAAAGTGAAAAACGTTCGAACTGACGATTTTAAAGCTGAATAACTCAAAACCACGTCACTGTAATCGTCGTCTGTGGCCACAGTGTGTTAAAGTGTACGTAGCAGTTTCTTGATTTTGCAGAACTGAAATATTTGAACTGAGTTCTGCTTGCCTCCCAAGCAGTTTTTACATCGTAAACCACCAGTTTCACGAAGTTGCCGAGGAAAGCTTCGTGTACCGTGCACCAATTTGCATAAAACTACTTAACAGTTCGGCTGGTTTAATGCTCCGGAAGTAACCTTTTGTTTTAAAATTAGTCACCTTCGTGCGTGTTTGTAACAGATGTATGAATAGGTCGCTTTAATTCTCTAAGTATCATCTAAGATCTTTTTGAACTTTTTAATGATCAAGGAACGTTTCAAAAAATCAGTAATTCTCTTTTGCAGTATGAAAAACTAGCCCCGATCAACCCATTCCAAACTGCTCGAAAAATCTTTTTAAACTGTAAAAGGTGCATTATCTCACAATTAATTCGTACAAAGAGCCGATTAAAAAACTTGCGAGTCTCCTGGCCATAAAACCGAGTCTTTTTTTTCATTCTGGCATTTAGCTCAGGGTACATTTAATTAGGCTGGGTGTAAACTAAAATTTGCCTCCGTTTCACTTACTGAACCCATTCTTTCCCCTTAAATAAAACGTATTTTGCAAAATACACGGTAACAAAATAAAGGAACTTTTAAAATCCGCTTCCTTAAATTGTTTTGTCCTTCGCCGGTATGTTGTTTAAAAGCCGCAAACTCTTCGGGAATGACGCATAAAAAGTTTGAGATAAATTTCTTTTGTAACTTTACTGATTTTCAGTTTAAAAAATCCAATTTTCGCGAATTGAATGTATGAAAAAATGTTCATTTCTCCTTCAGATTTCTTAGATATGCTCACAGAAATTTCGCATGGCTCACACATTTAATGAAAGTTGAGAATTAATAACAAAGGAATTAACTTTCAATTATAACTGAAAGCCGATTCAAAGTTAAAATTAGCCTTGCACAAGGTGCCAGCAACAGAGTGCTTCCGACTTAAACGCTTGCACATCTCATACTTGATATTTAGTAGTTTTAATACCCTTTTCAAAGATTTTGCCACAAGTTTGTATGTAGTATTTGTAAATAGTTTTCGCTTTTAAACAACATAAGTTTGTATTATAGTTTTTTGTCAAAAGTTTTTTTATGACGGAAGTTTTCAATTGTGGCCGGATTTGCGCGATTTGCAGTAAAAACTTCCACAGACTGCACACGAAACTGCAAGAAGGAATCAGGAGAAAGTGAAATCAAGCTTACGATCCGTGCTTTAATGTCCAAACCGAGAGGTTTACAAGGCAATTCGCTGGAAACGCCAACTTTGAAATATCGCACGCTACATATATTGAAAAAGATCCAAAGCTTTTGCATGTTTTTAGAACTTGGCCGCCTAGAAAATACAGGGCAGGATGCATACGAGTTTCGTTCTCAGAGCGAAGCGTTTAAAAGTACTAGATTTAAGTTTATGAGAGCATTTCACGAGAGGCCGAGAGACCATATCATTTAGTTAGAGTAGGCGCCGCGGTCATTAAATAGTGTTTTCTAAAAACCTTAATCGGCTTCCGGCCAATTTCAAGAATTTAAAAAGCTTGCTCACTGAGAATAAAAATTTAAACTCAATTTCCCGCATATCGTGTCAGAGAAACGTGCCTTTCATAAAACAAGAGATTCGACAACCCTTCTTGTCCTTGGGAAATTGGACGTTCTTTCACTTGACCTGTTTCGCAGGTTGGCATTTGAATATTATATTAGCTCGAGAGCGAGTCGCGCTATCAAGATTATTAACTAATTAAGGAAACTTGACGTTAATCTGGCTCGTGGTTAAAAACGGTTTCAGTGCACTAATAAAATATATCAGCGTAATATTCATTCACTTAATACCTTAAAAACTCAAAAGCGTTTTCGTTTGATGATAAAGCACATAACTAAAACAAAAGTTCTTCCGGCTTGAACTGAATCAGCTTTTTTGAATAATTTACAATGACACTGGTTTCCAACAACTTCTCAGAGATCGATTAAGAACATTTTAAAAGTTGTTTTCAAAAGCTTAGAAGCTGCAGCCTGCTCAATTTTCAATCAAAGCCAATGTTAGTTTCCGCAGTTAAGCAAGCGCAATGGCCAATTTTATAATTACCCTCGTTTGGTTTCACGTTTTGTTCGCTTGATTGGTGTCAACATAAATTTCCGGAAGGCGGGCATTTCAAAAGCGGTTTTCGTAAAAGTTCGAAAGCTCCCTTGGGTATATCCAACACAGCTGCAGTATTTGTAAACAAAGGACTGAATAAATCTGCATAAATCTTTGCTGGGGTTCTTTTGAAATTTTTGACCCATGCCCTAATTGACTGAGCCCGAAGTCTTCGTGGAAGGATCAAGAAAATCGCCACCAAGAAAAACTTGAAACGGGTCGCTAAAGGGGCTGCGATTGCTGCCGAAGCAGGAGCAGTGATAGGCGCCGCCCAACACGGTATACGAAAACTGCTAGAAAAACGCGAATGACAAAGAAAAAGTATCCCAGTCCCCGTTTAGAAAGGGAAGTTCCTTTTCTCAACAGTTTAATGAACGCTCACAGTCATCCTCGCCTGCGTCAACAATTGTTACAACACGCCAACAAAGATCAGATCAATGCCATCAGTGAAGTGGTACTCAATACGCTCAAAAACAATGTACCTCTTGATCCACCCTTAATGGCTCGCTTACGCCGATATAAAGAACCTTTACGTCAAGTGGGACGGCCTAGAACCTCAGTAGCTCGTAGAAGAAACACACTTCTCAAGCAAAAAGGAAAGGGGTTCTGGTTAGGCTTTAAAGAGTTGTGTCGTTGTGCCCTACCCGCTTAAAGAGACCGAATGGAGGAAATGCTTATCATTCCCAAAAAGGAAACTTTGGAAAATGTCAGCTATTACAAAGGGGAACTCACAGGCAATGCCTTGCTCAATCGGGCGGGGAAATTAGCCGCGGCCAAAAAACGTATTTTGGAAGACCTTCGTCTCACCGCCGAAGATATTGTGCAACGCGTCCAACCTCTAGGCCATCAACTCTTAAAAGCCAACAAACGACTACGTCAGATACCACCCGTGAGTGCCGGAGGAGAAGAGAGGGAGGACAACGAACCCGACGATGGAAGCGACTTAGTCAGTACAGGACTCGAGAAATGGTTAAAACGTTTAGCCAAGGGAATCCAAACTCCTACACCAAGAACCCCCTCCCCTGCTCCAAGACCTTGTCCCACGCCACGTCCACGCACCTGAGGAACTCCTTTAACCACCTTGGGAGCCCCTTCTACTTCAGGAAGACCGAAATCCCCACCACGTCGACTCGTCCCACGTCCTAAGACACCTTTACTAAAAGAGGATGGCAAGAAGAAGAAACTCCCCCCAAGAAAAAGACCCTGACCATGAGTATAGTCGATGGAGCTCTCAAAGGGTTAACAGGGGAAAAAGCCAAACAAAAAGTAAAACGCTATACACCCCACAGGACGAGATCTAAAACCCGAGGTATAAATACTTCCCAGTGGCTTCCCTTCAAGTAAAAATCATGGCCCGAGGACTAAAGAGAATGAACCCACGACAGCGGCGACGACGACGACGCCAGCAGCGGGGTCGCGCGGTGGATATTTAAAAGCTCTTAGCCAAACCTGGTATTGAATGGCACGTGCCTGGCTATCAGTTTCTGGGTCCAGGGACCAAGCTCGAGAAACGTTTGAAACGAGGGGATTGTGGGATTAACCGATTGGACAGGATTGCCAAGCAACACGACATCGACTATGCCCAAGCTCGAAGTCTCAAAGACAAGCATCGCGCGGATCGAAAGATGATCCGTAGCATTGAACAATTACCGGGCAAGAAAACCATCACCGAACGCGCGATCAAAAAGATCATGCAAACCAAACTCGGATTAAAGTTGTGAAGAACAATTTTATTATTATTTACAAAAAGGAATGTTACCAATTTACAAACCTATTTACAAAGGGACTAAGTACCAAAAAAAGAGGCCTATTGTAAAAAAGGATGTTGGCCATAAAAATAAAAGAAAAATGGAAAAAAAACACCGGCGTGTTTTTTTAGGTCCTAAAATAAGCCAACCAAGAGGGTGGAAGGAGACAACAGGGTTCTCTATACGTATTTCGGGTATGTTGTAAAGGATAACAACCATCCCAATAGGCCCATACCGAAATGGAACGAATCTACAACAAAAAAAGAAATGTTGATCTAAAAAAAATCACAGTCCCATTAGGGATAGCGAAAACAATCCGGAAAGGGCCAACTAAGTTCTAATCGAATGTGATCCCCTAAGGTGGTACACAGGGTAGAACAAAGACGTCTATGATCCGCCAGAGTGATATTTAATAGGATACCCGTACGAGTGAAATAGATACATAACGGATAGGTGTCCGGACCAATCGGTTCGACACACATTTCTTTCTCTTTCGTCCTGTACAAAGGAGGGTCCTCCGGATGTTAAAATGCAGGGGCATCCACCCGATGTCGATTGGGTGATAATGTCTCACGGTATCCTCCACTGGAGCATAGATCCAAATCACCTAACAGGAAATAAAAGCCTTTAGATTCACGGTCGGTGTACGGCTAACGACCGTGTTCTCCTCTTCGATGAAAGAATACTACTTTAAATGACAATTATAGTTTTGGCAGAAGTATTTTCCAGAGGTTCGTCTAAAATACAGACAAGACACATGTTCGTGAAACAGTTCTTTATGAAGAGGAGTGGGAAGGCCTCGCATAG
Source organism: Zoanthus solanderi (assembly GCA_024336925.2). NCBI lineage: Eukaryota > Metazoa > Cnidaria > Anthozoa > Zoantharia > Zoanthidae > Zoanthus > Zoanthus solanderi. The sequence goes on along the minus strand of JANCMA020087878.1, from coordinate 299 downwards.
GATGTAGAACCTAGTTAACCGAAAGGAGAATTAGATGATATAATAGATAGAGACCAGGTAGAAAAAAGAAATCATTAAGCTCACTAAACTCAGGAAACTGATCATAATGAGCAGAATTAGAAATCCATGAGTTAAGATTGGGTCCTGCTCGTGTTTCCAATACCAAAGAAAGAAACTGAGAACCTAAGATGGGATGGGAACAAAATGTCTTAATTTAGATAGTATCCCGATGTTTCTACTAATTTTTAGCGCGACATAGTTAATATGATATTTCCACGAAAGATGGTTGTCAATCATGA
>JANCMA020087780.1:0-15268 GCA_024336925.2 Zoanthus solanderi | reverse complement strand
AATTACAGAGCTGACAGTTGAGAGACTTACATAGATCGTCCGCTACAGCGGCTCACAAATATTTTATATATTAATAACGCTCCCAGTTGAAGAGACAGACCACACAACATCGGGATCACCACCCTTCTCTTTACAAACGATGTGCATGGGTTCTTTTAAGACCCCGATAGAGGGTTGAGAGACTGGAGCTACAGTTTAACGTCCTTAAAAATATAGTAAAAATGGAAGGCGTCCATTTTATAAAAAAAATTTTTAGCCAGTGTCAACATTTTCACTTTCCTTTTTTACTATATTTTTTATATGTCTGGCTACAAACCATATATTTTTAACTTTAATGTCCTTATCCGAGAAGACTCGAAGGTCTAACAATTTGTTAATGTTATAACAAAGGCAGCACTTTCTCCTCAATTATTTTAAGACCCTGAGTGTTGGTCCAGCCGGGAATCGAACCCGAGCCTTCCGCACGGTAGACTGGCACCTTACCGACTAGGCTAATCAGTTATTTTAGTGTTTAACAAAGCAACAAATATCCATTTTCACAAGCTCAGACTAACTTCTCTAACTGTCAAAATCTATGACTATGAGTTGATTTGGTATCAGAAGTCCGAATTGTTCATGGTTTCCATCAGTTTTAGATGAGGACATTATTTTTGTTTTAAACAAAGAAGTCATTTTAGTGAGTACAAAGAGAGCAAAAACGTTTTGCTCTTTCAGTTTTTAAGGTAAGAACAAAATATTTTTCTGTCAGAACTTGCTTAAAATCTATGAGAACTCTTTAAAAAACCCAAAGAATGTTAACAAAACTCATGAGTGACGAGGAATTCATTTATTTATATGATATCAATCGTTCGAAGAACTTAGAATTGCGTTATGAAGATTATGGCAAGTTTGACCTAGACAAGATGGATGAATCAGAATATTGGACAGAGTTCAGGGTAAAAAAGGTGACATGGAAATGCTTGCAGATGCCCTGCGGATTCCGGAGTTGTTTACCTGAAACCAGGGTGATTTGAAGGTCTGTGCATTTTCCTGAAACAACTAGCCCATGCCAGTACTCGGACATGAAAAGACATGGAAGGCAAAGACCAGTGCTAAGTATGACCACAAACAAAATACTTGACTTTTTTTTATGAAGCACATGGCCACAGGAATACCATGGGGAATCACTAGATTCTGAGTTCCATTAAACTAAGGCATATGCAGGTGCTGTCCATGATCGGCGTGATGGATCACTCAGACCCATTTCCAAGCCGGGAGAGCACCAGTGAATTGTTTGCAGCAGCCATAAAAGGGCTCATTCCTTAAAATTTTAGTCCCTGGCTTTGGCAAATGCCATCATTGCCAACATGTTTGGCCATGTCTGTAAGTATTCTCATCCTTTTTTAAAATTTGGTAATGGGAGAGTGTTTGAGAAAATTTTACTACTGCATCAAGTATACGCATCTAAGTGCCCCTCTCTTTTATTTTCAGAGGGAAGAAAGCACGAAACTGGATTGTTGGCCATTTCCAGATTGATGGAGCAGCGGCAGCAGTATGCCTTGTCACCTGCAGGTCAACCCGTCTGCATCTACAGAGACCCAGCCTGTCCACTGCGGGTGGAGCTACAGGAACCGTTCAGGAATGTGGCCCTGACCCCAAAAAATACAGGCTTTTAACACATCAATGAGTTCAGCCAGAGCGCTGTGGAGTGGCTCTTTTGTGATAATATCATAATTAATTTTTAGTTTTGCTACTTTAAAAAAACCTTAAAAATTGGTCACAGCAGCGTTGGGAAAATGTATATAAAGTTTGTGCCATTTGGAGAAATGCCCTCACTAATGGGAATTTTACCTCCACTATCTCAAGCTTGAGCCCCCAACTCTTCATGAATACTTGGCATAGGAATTTTCTTTTTTAATTAGGTCATATTAATTGCCTTAAAATTTGCAGGAATTACATACTGGAACTACATGATCAATGAAATCAGATGGATTTAACAAGTTAACACTCAAAGCTTGTAAAAACGAACATAATCTTTTAACGCAATAAATCAATTTCATAACAGTAACCTTTTCAAGAACAACTAGCATTTTGTACATGTATAGCACAATATTAAGATAAATATACTGAACATAAAAACCCGATGTTATGTACTTTATAAATAAAAAATGGGAAAAATGTTCATGTGATTCATGATTAAACTGTTTACTCAGAATCAGTTTTTTTGTAATGGTGGTCATTAAAGCAAGCGTAGGTGCTGTGCCTGCAGCATCTGCATCATTTGCTGATTATCTTGTTGTTGTTGCTTTGAGACAAAGTGCTCGAGCAGCAATGATTGTCTCTCCTGTTCTGCTTAATTGATATGTTTTCTTTTTGTTTCATGGCTTGGTCTCGTTCTGCCTTCTTCCTCAAGAAATCATTAGTCTCTGACCCTCTTCTTCTTGACCTTGTAGGCTTTTAATTACATCTGCCTTCTGATTTATTTTTTCATAGTCTGCCTGAGCTTCTCGCACCCTTTCAATCTCACCTCTTCTGCTGTCACCTTGTCTGCTTCTGCTTTTTTTGCCTTGCTACAAAGTTGAAGATCATCAGTCTCTGTTGTTTGCCACAGACTTCCTCCATTGCGAGATCAAACTTGCTATCTTCAACTTCTACACCAGACCGTTTTGGCAATTCGTTTCTTTTTACCTTATACCTTCCTAGCAGCAACTTAAAGTGCGCTATAGTGGATCTCGTCATAATGTAAAATTGACATGAGGTGACACATTTAGTGTATCGGCAATTTCTTGCCACAGTTTTCCTCATTCAACCGTCATCGCTTTATGTTTAAATGATTTAGGTAAAAGAACCTCCCGGGTAAGCTGTAGGTTGTGTTGATACGACTACTCCATTATGGAACTAAAAATATCCAAACAAAACATGTATTAGACTCGCGTTTGGTGGTAAACATGCATGTAAGCAGTAGCTGGTACAGAGTTTGTTTTTACCGGAATTATTGAAACGAAGAGATTTGGATAATTCTAAATCGCAATTAAGAAACAGTTGCTTTATGCAAAAGTTTAAATACAATTTTATGTATACTATTGAAGTACCCACTTCTTACAGTCTTCCCTTTGGATCCCGGAGGTGAAAAAAGCCAATTTTTTTAGTAAGGTTGTCCTGGCAGATGTTTTTAAACCTACAACATAAAGAAAATAAGTCTCTTTCAATAAAATAGAAAGATATAAACTATATAAGGACTCTCAAAGGTGTAAAATAAAATTTCTGTCAATAAATCACAATTCTTAACAAGCAAATATGAAAAGAAACTAAATTATGTTCCCAAGAGGCGATTTAGTCTGGTTGGCGTAGTGGTCATTAGTTGTACCTTCCACCTCTATGATCCGAGATCGATTTCCAGGCTTCGCACGTGGGCTGAGATTTGTTGATCTCAATCTGACTCAGAGGGTTTTTCTCTGGGTACTCCGGTTTTCCTTGGTTTGCAAATTCGATCTTCACGCCAAGATCTGAGCCGTCGAGCGATTAAAACATTATCCTCTGGCTTGGAAGAATGGACAACCACTTCCTTCACAATTGACGTTAAATAAAGTGTTTATTTCTATATATTTTTAATTTGATCAATAGATATTCACCACCGCACCAGGTGGACAAATTGGTGAAATGCAAATCAGCCTCAAAAAATCAACATTCACTTACGGTTGGCTATTGCCATGCACTGCATCTTAAATCACTAGTTAAGCTGTTAGCCGAGCAGTTCAAAAAAATTGATGTTTTGTAACGAATGGACAAGATTTGATCGGCGGTTGTTTATGACGTTTACGATACTAGAATGATTAAAACGGGAAAACATGGTTACTGTGTGCGGCTTTTGGCTGCTATAAAAGAAAAACAACTTCACAAGACATGGATCGCCCAAGAAATATCAAGATTTCGAAGCACATTGCCATATTTAAGTTCTGAATATCTTAACCTACGTCATACCATACCGCTGACAATCTCATTTGCGACCACGGTGCAAAACCTTTTCCAGAGAATTTTCTTAGTTTCAATATTTAATTTCTCGATGTAATTTGACTTTAATTAAAAAAAATCACAGAGTTAATATACAGTACTGTACCAATAGATTCAAACAAAAATAGTTTAGTTATAGCATTCAGTTCTCCTTTGAGTACACTTAGCAAAGGGCTGTGTCATCACCTCTTTATACATGAGGGTGAACAGTGAATTAGGATAAAGCTTAATTTGTACATAGCCATAGCTCTCCTGACTGCTTTCAAATTTTAGAATCAAGCCCGAAATCAATATGAACTTCAGATTACGGACGCTAAAAATAGCTTAGCCTATATTCAAATAGACTAGTAATAATCAAAGATTAGGGTTCGACGTTCGACGATTTGGGAAAATGAAATAAGTTTGACCGCGAATTATTTTTCTGATGTTTATTAAATTGCAAAAAAAAACATGTTATCAATGTATAACCCAATTTTGATATCCAGATGCCAGTAACTTTACCTTATAACCGTGTACACAGCAAGACAACACGCGAGGCAAGATGGACTCCCGTCAGAGATAAAACGCATGGGTGATGGCAATGACGTCATTCGTCCTGAATAATTTTTCGGGGAGGCCAATTTGGTGTCGAACGGTCCAAAATTCTCAAATGCGACCGCATTATGAAGGCGTTCTTTGTCGAACGCAAAAATCAGTCTCAACTACTTTTGTAAACCCCTTGTGTCACTATAATATATTGTTCTAATATAATTATACAACTTATTATTTCTAAAACTAATAAATTCACTAGCAAAAAAAAAATACCTTGCATGAACAAATTAAAACATACTACCTTTTGTAGTTATGATGGTTTATAATTAAAAATTTTACTGAGATATAATTAATATGTACTGTTTTTTCGTTACAAATAACAGTACTATATAGGGGAGTGTTTGCAAAAATGCTGTACAGTAGTTCTCTCTGATATTAAATCAAATATCTTTAAAAATATTTTGATCAGTCTCCAGTGGTCTTCATCACTGATGAAAAATGCTTTATTTCCTGTCAGATATTACTTGCTGTTTGCATGGGGAGTGCCATTGATCTTGTCCTGTTTGCCATTAATTGGTAATCATTATGGACCAGCCGGTCCCTGGTGGTATGTGGAATACTTCTTACATATGCATAATAAATAAAGTGGAACTATGACTTTTCTACAATCCTCAAGAGATTTTCAATTTTGACGAGAAATAATATTCTTAGGAAGTAATTAAGCAACAAAAATACGGGCAAGACTTAATCGTGATTGGAACGTGATTGGAATTGATGGCTTTTTAACAGTGGGTTATTAGAGCAGATCATTTTAAAAATACATCTCGTGTAGGCCTCCAAGATGAAGCAAGTGTGGTAAATTTTAAAAAGTGAATTCTACTGTGGGAGTTGTTTGCGCAGTTGGTAAGGTCACTGCTTTCTAGCCACAGGGTCCCCAATTTAATCCTCGGTTTTGCCAAGATTCAAATATATTTGTGCAACCTTCTTTTCTGCCTAACTCAGCTTTGCAACCTTCTGGGTGGATAAATGAGTATTAGCATCTGCTGGGAGCTAACCTGTAATGGATTAGTGTCCCGTTTAGGGAAAGTGAAAGACTCATCCACTTGACACTACAGAAAACAGAGACAAGTGCCGCCTCCATGTGCCACTTGTCTGGTAAAGGATTTAGATTAGCTTATTTGCTACTGTAAGAAATGCCTGTGAAATTTTTGTTTTTATTCTGGGAAATAAGGCGCTAATTAAAACAGTTTTGTCTTGTATATTAATTGATTATTTTTACTAATAGTTTGAAGGATAAAACGAGTATGTTGTAGAAAAAGTCATCTAGAAAAACACGTATTAAGATTTAAGTTGCAGAAATTTTGATTGGAGGAATTTAATTTAGTTCCCCATTATTAGGATGGGGATTTTTAAACAAATATTTTATACCGTACATTGTTTGAAAACCCACTATCTCTCCTCTGCTCCCCTGACAATTATATGAATGACCAGCCTCAAACATTTGGTCATAACACATCGATTTTTAGTGATATTGGCAGCCGTGCAGCTGTTCACATTCTTGGGCCCTTCATACTCGATGGTTTTCCTACCTCCTAAAAACTTATACCAACTAATTGCATTTGGTTGTGTTGACAATTAGTTAATGGGGAAACCTTTTGTTCAGTGACCTTATCCCCTATATTCTAAAAGAAAAAAAAAACTTTGAAACAAGCGCCATCATAATGGTTTGTGCTGTAGATTGTAAATAACTTTTAAATAAATTCTAAAGTTGCAAGAAATATTATCTTTGCAACTGAGTTTTTGCATAATTATAAAACTATATAAATATAAAAGTTTTAAGATTTACAGACTTATATTTATATAGAGTTTTATAATTAAGTTCTAAAGTTGTTGAAATTGCAGTGAATAATAACTTATTGGATTTTGTTACTTTAACAGCTGGATTGCAAGTGATAGCTCTAATTCAACTATATGGAGATTTATGGTGTAAGTCCACTACTTTTACATTAGCATTCATTAAATGATAGAACATTTTTTAATTGGCAGTTACCGCTGACAACAATGACAACGTATTCAACGTGTCTTTGATTCATAGGAACCCATCGGTAGCAATTTTTGGGTTCCGTAAAGCTGTTGATGGGAACACATTCTTAAAATTAAACAAATTTGTGAGACGCCCCAGGGTGCTTTGCAGACTTGCTATCGAAAAGTGCATTATGGGATAGAAACAAGATGGCGGAGAGTAAACAGAGCGATTTATGGAACTTGCCTTGTGTGGTGTTTTAAGATGAGCAAAAAAAGCGGAATAATGCAATCCATCAATGATTCTGGCAGTTCAGCCTTTGTGTTTCTTCCGCATGATCTTTTTTTGTGGGAACCGGAATTTCGGTTTCTCGTTTTCTCAAGCACGATAACTACTCGTTACTGATAACGATCATTACCGTGAAATCCTATGGCCTGGAACATTCATCATGCATATATATATACACTAGGAATAGTTCTCACTACAGCTGCCACCGCCTTTACTAAGACGTGATACTTTGTGTGGTAACTTAATTTAATCCGTGACAAAAGAACGTGCTAGATTTCAAAACATAGGTGTGAATTTTTTTTGTTTCCCAGAGGAATGTAGAATCTATTTAAAACGGCGTCTGCGTAATTTCACTTGCTTTTGCTAACACTTTGTCTTTGTATAAATACCTTTAGAATGAAATATCTCAGCTTTTACTCTACGTTTTAAAGCCAACAAAACAATAAAAATTTTATTAAAATTTAACAATTATGTAAGACTCAAAACTTATTCGGTTTAGCGTCTTAAAAAATATTTTATAACTGGCTTAATTAGTTCTGACACATGTCAGATAAATTACCTTTGTTGTGATACTTGTCACTTTTATATTACCTTTGTTGAAACTTGGTGACAGCTCAAAAATTACCCGATACGACTATGCGCGCCTAGTATTTCCAAATTGAGATCATTTCCCCCACTATATTTTAAATGTAATTCAAACCTGTGTATATATATTACGTGCGGGGGCTTCTATTTTGCTTCCTCGGGTTTTGGCCTCTGGGCCCGGCAAAACCCTGCGGGGGCAGTTACTGCCTTAAATAGTTCTTTTACACGTGACACTTGTCAGTTTTAAATTACCTTTGTTCAAACTTGGTGACAGCTCAAAAATTACCCGGTACGACTATGCGCGCCTAGTCAGTTCCAAATCGAGATCATTTCCCCCACTATATTGTATCTGTATTTTTATATGTAATTCAAACCTGTATATATATATATATTACGTGCTGGGGATTTTGCCTCCTCGGGTTTTGGCCTCTGGGCCAAAAGCCTGTGGGGGCAATAGAGGTTTTAACTAACAAGTATATGCTTTAGTTTAAATTTCGATGTCTCTGACAAAAAACACATCGTAGAGTCAAGAAAAAGGTATTTTGTATGTGTTTTCTATTTAAATTTTTAAACAAACCTTATTAAAGAAGCTTCAATAGAACTTTTTTGGAATTTGTAACTTATAAAATATAAGTACGTTGTTGATTTGCAAGTGCGATTGTTTTCCCCATTTAGGTTAAAACCCGTTAGATTAAAATTTTAAAGTTCAAATGAATCAGTGGTTTCTTGAAACAGTTTATCAATTGTTTTAACTTTAGAACACTCTTGAAATTTGAACAAGATTGTTTAGAAGATACTTCAGATCTTCAGGACACAAAGTTTGATTTCATATTTAATTGTAAAACAAGGCTGCCGAAAAATACAATTACGGTTCCTTTGCAAATTTTACTCCTTTAACGACTAGATCAACTACAACTTGTTTCCATTTTATATGCTTTTAATACAATCTGAAGGATGAATGCAAAAGTAGAGTACCAAAGTGCTGATGGCACAAACATTTGATTTGTAAAATCGCCAATTTGGTTGTAATATTCAGAAAGAATAAGATGAAAAATACCTCCATGCCGAAATTTACCATATTGCCACCAATCATTGATGAGATATTGCCACGGTTTTGCTCTGTGGACCCCATACAAATAATTTTTAAATTGGCTTGGTTCCTACCGTTAAGAACCAAGTCATTTGTTGAAGGATTTGTATGGAATCATTAGAGAATAGGTTTAGTAATATATTGCCAGTAATTTGCATCAACATGCTGATTTTTGGCAATGATACATTTTTAGTCTTGATCACTCGGATGATCTCAACAAATCCCATAAGTTCACAAATTTTTATTTTTGTGAGGTCACACTTTCTCACTCTATTAACTAGCTCAACAAATAAGGTAATTTTTATGACTTAACTATTCGCTTATAATTGTTTGCTCCTATGTAAAATCTCAACAAATGCACAATAACGATATTAAACTAATAGGCTGATTTACATACCTGGTCAAATGACCTCAATAACAATAATTATCAAAAATTTGGAAAAATTTACCAAGCTGCCATCCGACGGACAAACTGACAAAAACTAGCTTGATAAAAAGCACTTACGCAAAACTAACAACAGCATGGCGAAGATTTTTTGTAAGCTCAGTGAAACTATTTGTCCATAACAAAGGCTTCCCTGGTTCTCTAAATTTTAAAATGAGCATTTGATCTGAGTTTTGGCGGTTTTGACTGAGTTCTTTTGAAAATCTTTAGTTTACTAAGGTCAATGCCTCGAGGACGGTTAGCCACTGATTTTTTTCTTTCATTTTTTCTTTAAGATTTTTCTTCGTCTTGTTACTATATCATTCTATCAGGAATCAGATTTTCAGTGAAACCGACCCGAGCAAACGCTACTTGTGTGTCCATTTAGATTATTGTATGTACTTTCTGTTTTGTAGATGGTATGTGCCACTGTTTATGATAATCATTATACTGTTCACGGTTTACACCTATATATTCATAACCATCAGGCGACAGGTATGTCATTCAAGCAAAATCTTTCTAGGTTGCATGTGATTAATACGGTATGTGTGGCAGTGTTGGTTATGATTTTATTAGTTTAACCCAACTGCTGTTCGTGTAAATTTAGGATCCATTTTTTAATGTACAGTTAATTTCAAATAAATTAAACAATTTCTGTTAGCCATACACTTTCTAACAATATCAATTTAAAATATTACTTCTCTTTTTCTCGAGTCCAAATCGTATTTAAATGTTTTTTGTATAAATATTTATAGCTCATTCTAAGAGTTTTGGTATTTAGTTTTGCATTTCTCGCTTGCTGCGGCCTTGAGTGTGATTGTATAAAGCAAGACACCCACTTTTTGGTTTCTACTGAACTTGTCAAAAGTGGAGACTAAGACTATATGCAACCAAGACACGTCACATTCAAGATGGCAGAAGGCAGAAAATTTAAAACTTTTTTGAGATATTGATATGTACCCAAGAAAAAGAAAAGTAATTTTTAGATTTAGTTGTCGGACTGTAGAAGATCTCTTTTAAAAAAGGGAAGAAGTCCGACTAGTTTAAATCAATGGTTTTAGTATTTTATTGGTGGGATATTTCTTTGGCTCAATAAAAAACGTTTTAAATTTTTTTGGCACCACTGTGAAAGATATTTAAGTCTGAACTTGTAATGTTGGGAATGATAATAATAATAATAAATAAATAAATAAATAAATACTTTATTTAACGTCAAATGCGAAGGAAGTGGTTGCCCACTCTTCCTAGCCAGAGGGTAATGTTTAATCGCTCGATGGCTCAGATCTTGGCATGAAAGTCGAATTTGCAGAGGGAGGAAAACCGGAGTACCCGGAGAAAAACCCTTGGAGTCAGGTTGAGATCGACAAATCTCAGCCCACGTGCAGACTCGATCCCGGGTCGTAGAGGTGGGAGGCACGAGTGATAACCACTACGCCAACCTGACTCCCCTGATTTCAATGACTGTAAAATGAAATTTTTTTATCAGATCTGTAAGTAATATAATTACAAGTATAAGGAACTAAGTTGTTCTCACAAAGCCTCACAGTCAGCTCCTTATAATATTTACAGCGATAATATAATCGTACATTTACTATCGCTGTAAATAATATAAGGAGTTGATCCTGTCACCTTCCGCCATCTTGAATGTGACGTGTCTTGGTTGCATAGTCTCCATTTTTGATAAATTCAGAAGCAACAGAAAAGTGGGAGTCTTGCTTTACAATCACGACACGTCATATTCAATCCAATGGCATTGTTTAAATTATTAAACTTTAAAATAGGAAAAGTAGAACGTGCATACGTTTGTTTAAGCTGTCAAAGATCTCTACAGGGTGATTTTATACACGTTGATTTTTCATCCCCGGCTACCAGAGAAGAAAGTCTTTGAATGACATGGCTCGTAATGTGTATCACGGTATTCTAGATTAACATCACATTCTAGAATGTAGGAATTAAAAATAAATTAACACAAATTCACAGATTAAAAGTTGGGAGGGAAAATACAGTGCAGAGGCTGAGCAAAGCAAGGTAGGAATTTGCTGTCACAGTGAAATCTTAGTGTTTTGTGATCAAAATCATCAGAGTTGAAATAGTCTTGAGAAAGGTTTGTGTTAATGACAACATTTGGGGAACAATGGTCAGAGTTTTAAATACTTTGTAAAACAGTGTTGTTGCTCTTCTCTTTTGATCATTTTTTATGGTTTTAAAGTTTCTAGTTTACTAGCTTTTGGCATTTCTTTTCAGTGATAAAAATCCTTAAATTTTTTTAATTTTTTTAAAAAATATTTAAAAGGTTTTAATGCATGACATTTGTGGTACACATTTGGTGCCCTTATTAACTAAACTATCAGTCTATCAGTATGATTCTTCCTCTTCGTGGCCATAGCTCAACCATGATATAATTCTTTTTGCCTTAAAGCATTGTGCGCACTACTCCTGGAATTCCTAGAAAACTCCTGCAAAACAGATCATTTTCCTGTATTATAGGACAACTCCTGGAATTTTGAAATTTTCTTCCACGGTTTTGGAAAACTCCTGCAAAACAGATCATTTTCCTGTATTATAGGAAAACTCCTGGAAATTTGTGGAAATTTTTTGAACAGTTTTATTAACAAACCAAAACATGCAGAAGCATCTAACTCATGATCGTATTTTTTGCATTTTATGTAGACTCGATTTCAGGGTTTTTTCTGGGCATTTTTCTCGCATTTTACTTCTTCTAGAAAGCTGAAGAACCGCACATTTGTTTTGGTGGCGTAGTTACTCGTTATGTTTTTTGCAAGGAAGAGTTTGGGGTTGGGTCCAAGAAAAATAAATTTTCTAACCTGGAAAACTCCTGGTATTTTCTTCTTATCATTCAGTGAGAACCATGTTAGAATGACCCACTTAAAGTGACCTTCTCCCAGCAGCTGTTGACCCGAATCTCATTCTTGTTTGACCGGTTTAACAGATAATTTAACAATTGAAGGAGTCACATTAAGTTTTATAGACTAGCGCCGAAGCTGCTTTTTTGTTAGTTGGTCTGTCTTATCTCCAACTTACAAGTGTCCTCAATCCAGGCTAAGATTTTGTTTGGAAGCCATAACAAGTTAAGTTCTCTCATTCTGAAGATGGCCCAAAACTCGAGCTTGATCACAAGTTGTCTGACGGTCTTTATCATTTTTTTTGTCAATGATGATAACAGTAATGATTGTAATGAAAATGTACATATTCTTTATATCTAGACATCTCAAGCTATCCGACGCTCTTGATATGTTTTTATTCACCTAAATTAGTAAATTTGCTCATAAGTTCAAGACCACCAATTAAGTTAAAAAAACCTTTAAATATTTTACGAATGTTATTTACTTAGAATTTTATTTAAAGTGTTTCACACCTTGATGAGTCAGGAAGGCTCCTCGACTACATAAACATTACCATCTTATCAATAAATATCAAGAGTCTGCATATTCTTGCTTCCTGTATTCATTAGCCACCTTGATCAAACAAATTTCAGTGATAGTAAAACCAGTATTCAGTGTAAGTCTGGAAAAGGGTTGAATTCCATTTTAAAAATGTAACAAAAAATGAACAGAAACGTCTCAAAGTGTTGCAGTTGTCACAAGAAACCCAAACAGCAAACTTATTATTCTAGAGGGTAGAGCAAAGGTTTACTGTGTGTGAGGCCTGCATTGCTGTATCCTGTGGAAACTTTGACACTAATGGAAAGACTGGAAGGACTGCTTGCTAGTTGTGATCATAGAATGTTGAGATACATGTCAACAGTAAGATGGCAAGGCAGGATTACTGATGAAGAGTTAGAAGAAGATTTGGGGTGGAGAACCTTGAACATAGGTTAACAAAGACGAAATTGAGATAGTTTAGTCATGTAAAACGTAGGGATGAGAACAGCATACTTAGGAGAGCAATGGAGCTGGAGGTGGAAGGTAGAAGACCAGTAGGTAGCCCAAAGAAGACCTGGAGTAAGGTAATGGAAGAAGACATGAGGAAGTTGAACATTACGGAAAATAAGGATAGACAACAGTGGAGACGATGTCTGACCCCAGGAATGGAACCTGCGTGACGTTAAACGAAAATGATGATGATGTATTTGACTCATTTAAAATATAGGGTGAGACTACAGTACAGTACAGGAAAAGATTTACTGTTAGTACAAAAAGTTTTTTGTGAATGCTTATTATAATTGCATTTCTGTTACTAGTCCATAACAATATCATAAGGAGTAAAGTTCTCAACTGAAAGAGATTTTCAAAATCTTGTATTTAATTTCAAGGATAGGTTGAAGCACTTTAAAGTTACTGAATATATCTAGATACATGTTCTACCTAGTTCACCCGTAATAACATATTATACCTACATCACCTGAATTCATAGAAAACAGTAACAAGAACAAATGGTTCTTTATTTTCTAACCAAAGCTGCATCCTCCATGCAGAATAACATTTGCTTCAGTATTCAACATTTGCAATCGTTTTGAAGCAGAGAACCGCACTTTCAAGGGAATGTTGATTATGCAGCTTGGAGTGTGTGTGTTTTATCCAGCACTTCTTTCAATTTTTGCATGACTCCCCCATAAGACAGCAACAGATTTAATGATCCCCATAGTAATGAGCAAAAGTTTGATCTCCTTTACCACCCTCCTCCATCCCCTCACGACGCCATCTTTAAAGAATACCATGCAGAAACTGAATGGGCTTCACAGGTGTCACTAAAACACGACGACACTGCTCTTCTGGGAATATTTGTTTACTTACTGCCAAGTCTGTCCTATCCTGGAATACTGAGAACGTTACGTTGGTCTTTACCACTGTTCAAACACTGCGTAATGGATTTCTTTTTTGCCTCCTCTATGATTTCATCAACCCGTCTCCCCAAGCCATAAATAATGAACATTCCCTAAAGTCGATGTTTACACTTAAGTTGAGTGGCCTCGGAGCACTCAAAGATCACATCTTGTGAGTGACACAACTGGGTCATTCCCGGGAGAACTCCCAGATACTTCAACTGCTTATACAGGGCAGGCAGAATGTTTTTGAAAGTGGGGCAGCTATAATATAAATAAGCAAAAAAAATTATACGATTTGTTATCAATGAATTGTGGTGGATCGTACTTCGCTCCGCAGAAATTATATGGCATATGCGACATGCAGTTCACGAATCCTGATTTGTGCATATTCTGATTGTGATGGTAATAATGTACACCAGTACCGAGTGCATGGCGTGTTAACTTTCATAATTAATGAATTAGTGGTAGCACCTTAACATTGGTGGTTATCCTTCGAATCTGAAGATGACTTTTCGTTACAGCAACTTATCATTTTATGTACTCGGAGGTGGCTCCGCAACCCCAGGCGAGGTGCCCCAGGCTTGAGGCACAGAGTCTGGAACAGTTTGGGCAATGAAAGTCCGTTTTTGTGATCACTGCTGACGATGCTATATGGCGTTGATTTCTGGCAGCAGTGAATTTCTGGAATCGAGCACCTTTAAAAGCGACAGCAGCTTTTTGGATTGTGGCTCGCCAACGTGATCGATCACTTGCACACTTCTCCAAATCCTTGGGTTCGAGTTCGCACCACTTTAGATTTGCTTTAACTGTGTCTTTGTACTGCTTTTTTGGAGGGCCTTGGTTTCTCTTGCCGTGCTCAAGCTCTCCGTGCATTAGGCGCCTTTGGATGCGATAGTCCTCCATGCGAATTACATGCCCTACCCAACGAAGTTGGGCCTTGATGAGCATGGACTCGATGCTTGAGGAGTTGGCTTGATCCAGGACCTCAAGATTTGTAACACGGCCCTGCCAGCGGATTCCGAGGATGGAACGGAGAACCTTAACATTAGTGAACGCAAAAAAAGTATTAAAACATTGGTAGTGTTGTTTAATTTTTAAAAATGCTTTCTTCGTCATAAAATTGGCGGAAAAAGTGGCCGCCCCAACCGCCCCTGTTATGCCGGCCTTGTTATACAAGCAATTTCGGGTATTAAACTTGAGTGACCCGTGAGTACTCGGAGATAACTCGAGTGTCGCTAGTGTAAACGGGTTCTTTTATGCATATTATTAAAAAGTACGGCTCGCACTGAGTACAGAAAATTTACCGAATCCGATTGTGCATTCAACCTTGAATTTAAATTTTTAATAAATCATTTTAAAAATAGCGTATGTATGTGTATGTATATTTACAAATTCTCCCAAGGTGCTTTTCAGAATCTGTTTACAAGTATATACAGGGTCAGACAGTTGAGGGTCTTAGAAAGTCCGCTAGAGTGGCTCACATATTAAGGCACAACTTGCAGCCGATAAGAAGTGCCCTCAGTGGTAGGAACAGAGACAGACCACAACACC
>JANCMA020087678.1:0-15273 GCA_024336925.2 Zoanthus solanderi | reverse complement strand
GGGCGTCAGTTAAAACAATTCTTGGTTTTCACACAATCCCAAGAGACACAAAAGACAATCGACATAGCGGCCATGTTAGTATCCCAAACACAAGAAATAATCAAAATTCTTTTGTTAAGATTACACCATGGCCGCCATGACACCAGGTGAAAACCGGCAATTAAAGTTTCTGTGTATATATGAACGGGAAGTGCTGCAAGAATACTGTTTACTAAATTGAAATAACTTGGATAGTACTTGTATTTTGATTGGTCTACAAGTATCTTTCCTAGCGCTATGAAGCACGAAAATATGACGTAAGGAATGTGATTGGTTGTCTCCAAGTTGTGAGAATATACAGTTTCATGAAAGAAATTAAAGTATACATGCGTGCTTTGTACATTGTCTTTCTCTTTGCTACGGACAGAAAATAATTATTTTTGTAAAGAAAAAAATGTTCTCCGTGCCTTCATAGCCTGGTAAAAACCACAGGAAAGTTTGTGAGAATTCTTGAACAGCGTCTCGGGTTTTCACTGATCTGTTTTCAAATTCTCCTAAACTGTGAAAGCATGGAGAATATGTTTTATTTCTTAAGTGTGGAATCATGGACTTGATATTTGCACTCTCTTTGTTTTGTGTTGAGCGTTAGTGCCCTAATTTTTCATAGTTTAAGGCTTGTTTTAAATGATAAATTTTCTCACGTGCCAGATACTGTGCAAATAAGATGTTAGGAGTAGAAAAAATGTTGGAGTAATCTGTAAAGAATTCAGCACGTGCGAGAACAGGCCTAAGTATATTTACTCTACAATTATTGAATATAACAACGAAAACATCGCTAAGTTCAAACCAGTGAGGCCAATGAATGGCAACCGCTGAGCACTTTCACAGTGGTTTCATCATCGCAAGTGAAATCCGCAAATCGACCTTCAATATGGGATGTATGGCAACCTGCTGGGCCCATGTATCGCTTGTACCAAAATGCATTGCCAGTGAAATCTACTTAGCTCGATTAGTTTAACTATTTCTAAATAGCTTGTGCTGTACCTACGCATAATTATACTACCTCTATAATCATTAACTATTTGTAATTATTACCATCTGAGTACTAAATAAAAGTTGTCGTTGTTATTGTTGTTGTTGTTTTTGTAGTCGTTGTCGATTTGTCAAGAATAGTGAATTGCTCGCTACTTCTCGCAGCAAATATTACTAATTGATTGTACTATCTGTAGTTACTCCGTCCAGATCTAGGCGGACAGGACACTGCTGTGCGAAAATGCATTCTTGTGCGCAATTAAACGTGTAGCTGTGACACTGTGGCGTTTAGCTAATGGAGACTGCTACAGATCTCCCATTTGACGATTGGCTTAGGAAGAACCACAGCTATGAGCATGAAAGATGAATTCTGTGCAAAGTAGCTATCAAGAGCAAACGAATTTGTTAAGTTCCCCCAGTCAGAAGCCGAAACAAACGGACAATAGAAATTTTTAACGCGCTAAGTGACTTCCCTCAGATTGACTGACATGTTTTTCAAGTAGACAAACTGTAATTGGTTGATGTTTGTGCGGGGACAACTTAAACCATCTTTTCAGGTCGTCTGACTTGTCTTCAATATCCGGTATTTTAGTGAGGTAAATTACATATTTTCCTTGTGAAAATACTTGACATTTTTGACTAAATAAAAGTGTCAAGGGAGGGTTTTCACGGCGTTTCCTAAATTTAGGAGTTTGACTAGTGGAAACTCTCCTCGCGAAAATACAGCCTGTAAGTGCAAGCTTGGTTCCGGTGGTAAGCTATATGAGGACCCAGTTTTGATCTCAGGTCAGCCAAAAACTGAACATTTGACCGGCATCCTTCGCCACATCCTCCATGGATGGTTTAAGCTGTTGCTCGAGTGTCCTGCTTTCTTATAACTCTTTCAGGTACTTTAGACGAGCGAAACAATTCTCAATAAGGCCACCAAAGTACAAGGTTAACGATTGTCATTTTAATTTCCGATTTGAACAGTACAATTATTGATACGATCATTCATAACGTCCTTGTTTACACCGCGGTATAAACTCTGACTCCATAATCGTTGTACACCTCAGAGTGGTATTGATGGACCCACTTAAAATGACCTTCTCTCCTAGCTGCTGTTTCATAGCTTAATTGGTTAGAGCGCTGCACCTGTATATTGCAGAGGTCTGGGTTGGAATCCCGTTATAGCTTGAAACTTTTCTCAGGGTTCTCTTTTAAAAATTCCTAATTATATAAACTACGTATATATCAAACTCGTACCCAGGCTCATTTCACTGACGCCGGTAAAATGAGCCTGGATACGAGGTTGCGTGTATATCCGTGACGATTTTTCATGACGTCATTTTTTCACTACTATACAAACTCAGTCTAAAATAATTATTATTAAATTGGTGTATATGCCAGTTTTTTGTCAAGTGGACAATTTGATGAATTTTTAAGTTTTACACCATAGTAAAAAGAATTTAAACTGACGTTTTGGGCTGTAGTTCTTCGTCGCGGAAATTGTGTGGGAAATTAATGGAGAGTTGACTATAAAGTGATGCAAAGATCGATAACGCAATTAGGTGAGTAGAAAAACAAAAAGAAAGGGTAAAAAAATTATATAACGACAGGTTGAGAAGGCTAAATCAAACCGAAGCGTTCGTTTATCCAGTGGGGATTAAAGTAACCAAAGTGTGAATAAGTCGCATTTTTTGGGTTTTGAAACAATCGTTACCACCTTTAATCAGAGAAAGACCGAATGCAACAAAATTGAAAATGGAGTGATTAAAAGAATTAAAAGGGCAGGAAACAGGTTTGGAAAGATCGTTTATGTGTATGTCATATGGGTGATCTCTGATGCGGTCACCCAAAACTGCGCCCAGTTTATTCAATATGTAACTGGTTGCAGTGAGAGCACTGAGTGCAGTATATAATGCTAAATGTTGTGCAATCAAAGTGGTCGGTACTGGTAAAAGTAGACTTGGGACCCGTAACAGATGCGAGGAGCCACAAAAGGTCACCTTAGACAACATTTGCGGGAGCAAAGAAAAGCGCCGAGTTTTTTTTTATCAGAGGGCTGTGTTCTTTAACCAAAAAGATACGAAGATTGCGGTCTTTCTCAAAAGAAAAAAAGCGGGCGTTGACAGAAAATATTCGAATATTCGAAAAACTAGAATCTGAATTAAGTAAATCAAAATTGCGATTAACAATGGATTAATAGAGAACGGAATGCGATCATTGGCGGAACGAGTCTTAGAAGTGAGTGCAGTAGTGCGATCAATAGAAAAGGCATTGTGCATAGCGCAGTCAGCAATAGCGGCCTGATACTGTCGGTTAATGAAAAAAGAGCGCATTTATAAATATTTGTTAAAAAGATCAGTGTCGCCACTGCAGAGAAATCTTAAACGTAGAAACTGTGAAAAGAAAATAGATTTAAATTGTGCTTGGGATGTGAAGATGAATGAAGTCAATATGAATGGGAATCAGTGGATATATTATGAACGCTGGTGCTACGATAATTGGCAGTGATACCGACCGAGATGTCAAGAGAACTGTCGGGGCTTTCACTGATCTCCTAAGTAAAATCAAGTGAAGGGTGAAAAGCGTTAACATAAGAAATGAAATCTTCTTGCTCAGGTTTGCTCTAGGGTGTAGCACCAAAACAATAGTCAATGTAGCGTCCAAAAAGTTCGGGTTTAGGGCCGGAGTATCGTTTAAAAATAAGTTCTTCAATAAAACCAACAAATAAATTAGAGTAATTAGGAACCATCAGAGTGCCCAAGGGGTCCAATAAATTTGGAAGATTTAATACCTTTTTTGAATAATCAACTTCAAACAAGTTTTAGTAAAAAACAACAAAACTTAATAATTAAGAACCGAAAAAACTGATAGTACAAATTGAGATTTATTTTTTCGATAAGTTCTAAGGGAAATAAAAAAAAAATAGACAAACTTTTGTGCATATCAAAACAATTTTGACAACATTCTGTATACAAAGGTTTGCATAAAAAAAACATTCAAAAAACATTCAGAAGCAGGCTTTTCTTAAGGGTACTCTCGGGTCTTGAGTAAAAGACTCTAATCTACCTAACAGTACAAAAACCGAAGATAAGAGCCATAGGCCACTAGGCTGGTAAAAGTTTTAGATTGGACCCCCAGGGACACTATTATTACAGCGTATTTGGCTGTTTGGAAAAGTTAGTTTCTTCTTCGAGTTAACATGGATACATGAAATTTACTAAAGTCTTACCTCTAACGTTGCCTTCTTGTTCCAACTTAACACAATGCGTTCCATTTCCTTTGTAAAGGATCGGACAGGCACCACATCTAAACGAACCCAACAGATTGATACAAGGCACCCCGGGAAAGCAAGGCGAAGACTCGCACTCGTTGATATCATATTGACAATATCGACCTTTGAAACCCTTTCGACATACGCAATTAATATCTTCAGCAACAGAAATACATTTTCCGTACTTGCACGGATCTGTTTCACAGGAAAGCATTTTATCGCACAGTTTACCAGTATATCGTCTTTCACAGTGGCATCGGAATAACGAAACACCGAGTCTAATACAACGTCCTTGCTTGCAAGGGCTTGATTGACAAGGATCAATTAATGTATTACAACGGCGACCAGTGTAACCTCGCCTGCATCGACACTGAAACGAGTTAACTGTATTGTAACAAACCCCATGGACACAAGGACTTGATCGACACCTGTCTATCACTTTTTCGCAATATGTTCCTGTGTATCCATCCTGACAACGGCAGTAGAAGTTACCGTTTCGACTGAAACAAGTGCCGTGCCTGCAGGGCCTCAATCTGCAAGGGTTAGATTTCTTGGCACAGAGAGGCCCTTCATATCCTGGATTACATTTACATTTAAAAAACGGAAATTCACTGACGCACGTTCCATTTCTACAAGGGTTAGGTGTGCAAACATCCATTTTAGTTTCACAGAGAGATCCGGTATATCCACGATCGCATCGGCACCTGAAAGATTGAGAGCTGTTAACACATTGCCCTTGTTGGCATGGATTTGCTTCGCATCTGTTTGTTATATTACAAAAGCTCCCAGTAAAACCCCTTGCGCACAGACACTTGAAAGATGAGGCATCACTCACACATCTCCCAAAAATGCAAGGATTTGGTCGACAGTAGTCTATGGAATTATCACAAAGTTTGCCTTCGTAACCCTGATCGCAACGGCATGAGAAGCGCGGGAAGAGATTTTTGCATTGTCCATGGAGACAAGGATTTGGTTGACAAACATTAATTATCTGTTCGCATAGAATACCTTTATATCCAGGGTGACAAGCGCACCTGAAAGAGGAATAGTTGCCAACGCACAAGCCATACTTACACGGATTAGGTTTACAGGCATTAATTTTTTTCTCACAGCGTCTGCCTGCATAGCCTGGTCTACAGCGACAAGTAAAATTTGAGAATTTGTTTGTGCACACACCGTTCTTACACGGATTTGGAATACATTTGTTTATTTTTTGTGAACAAACTTTGCCTGTGTAGCCTCTATTACAAGCACATGAAAACCCGCCAAAAGCGCGTAAACAACGCCCATGCTTGCAAGGACTAGGATCACAGTAATTCTTTTCAAGATTGCAGAGAGTTCCCGTAAAACCCTTCGCACAAACACATTGAAAAGAGTTCTCTTTGTTGATGCAGGTTCCACTGAAGCAGGGATTTGAACGACATGAGTTAATATTTATGTCGCAGAATCTTCCAGAAAATCCTTTATCACAGATGCATAAAAAAGTCTCATTTCTCGCCTGGCATTTTCCATGTTTACAAGGCCTCTGCTTACAAAGATTGATTTTAACATCACACAATTCACCTTCGAATCCCACGTCACATGCACATTTGACTGCTCCAACAGATACGGATGTTGGATCTATGATGCAGCTGCCATGGTTGCATGGATTTGGTCTACAGGGATTGATTTCTTTGTCACACAAACGACCAGTGAACCCCTTCTGACATATGCATGTAAATGCAGAACCATTATGAAAGCATGTTCCATTCCTGCAAGGGTTAGTTTGACAAAAGTTTATCCTGGTATCACAATAAGGCCCTGTATAATATTTATTACAGTTACAAGTAAACGAATGGCCAGTACTAAAGCAAGTTCCATTTTTACAAGGATTAGAAAGGCAAGGATGTATTTTCACGTCGCAGTACAAACCAGTATATCCTCGCGCACACGTACAAGAAACAAACGTAGAGTTCCTTACACAAGTTCCATTGTTAAAGCACGGATTCGAAGAGCAAGGATCTAATTTCTTATCACAATTGATTCCAGTGTATCCTTTTTCACATAAACAACGGAAAGATGTCTTGTTTTTCGTACAGTTTCCATGATAGCACGGACTTGACAAGCATGGATCCACTTCTACATCACACAAGTTGCCAAGAAATCCATTGCTGCACGTACATGTAAAGAGTGATCCATTGCCAACACAAGTACCTCCATTACGGCATGGGTTCGATACGCAAGGATCAATAATGGTATCACAAGTTATCCCTGTAAAACCGTCATTACAGGTACAAAAGAATCCACCGTCCAAGTCCTCACAGGTACCAGCGCCACAGGGTTGAGAGAAACATCCACCAAGACTAATGTTACAAAAACGGCCGGTAAATCCTTCGTTACAAGAGCATCTTGACTTTTTATTTTGTGTCAAACAATGCCCGTGCACACAAGGCTGTTTCGTACACTCCGTTTCATTACAATACTTTCCATTGAAGCCCTGGTGGCATTCGCATTCAAAACTTGAACCGTTGCTCCGACAATAACCTTGGCCACATGTTTGATCAACACAAAGGTCAAATTTAATGTGACATCGAAGACCTACAAATCCGGGATCACAGAGACATCTAAACCCGTTGAACGTGGACAGGCAGCGGCCACTAATGCAGGGTCGTGTCTCACAAGGATCAATGCGATGTTGACAAAATGTTCCTCTGTATCCATTAAAGCATTCACAGGTGTATCCATCTAGAGTGTTGATACAATTACCATGACTACAAAAATGTTTCTTGCAATGGTCTGTTTTAATGCTGCAGTTGTTGCCTTCGTACCCATTAAAACAACTACATTTGTACCCAAAGGATAAACTTGTACAATTTCCATTCTCGCAAGGGTTCTCGATACAGTAATTCCTTGTTTCATTACAGAATTTTCCCTCAAAACCTTTTTGACAGAAACACTTGAATCCCTCTGGAACAACACTACAATTTCCATACGCACAAGGATTTGATTTACAAGGATCTCTCGTAACGTTGCAAGTCAATCCCGTAAAACCACTGAAACAGTCGCATTTAAAACGAGATGGAAAATTCCTGCATAATCCCATAATACACGGATTGTCTGCGCAGTAGTTTGTTGTCTCGTTGCACGTTTTGCCTTTGTAACCTTGGTCACATACACAGGTGAAGTTTTTTCCTACCAGCGTGCACTTGCCATGGAAACACTGATGAGCGCTGCAAACTTTCTCAATCTTACTGCAGTTGTCGACATTGTTTCTTGGATCACATATACATTTGTAAATACCCTCTGCTAAAACACATGTACCATTTTTACACGGATTGGAGGAGCATGGATTTGTTTCTACGTTACATAATGGACCTGTAAACCCTTTTCGACATACACACTTGAATGATTCGTTGCGTTCCACACAGGTCCCATTTTCACAGGGGTTGGGATTGCACTGGTCTAATGTAATATCACAACTTGGTCCTGTAAATCCTTTACTGCAGATACATAGAGGAAATCCATCACGGATCAGACAAATACCATTCCCACAGGAAGCAGAATCGCATGTATTTAATTTTACATCACAATGTTCCCCAGCATATCCTTCATCACATTTACAACGAAATGTGTCACCTTTTTCTACACAGGTGCCATTTCTGCACGGATTTGATAAGCAAGAATTTATTTTAGTTTCACAATCAGGCCCGGTGAAGCCCGGAAAACAGTAACAGGTGTAGTTAAAGAGACTTCCTAAACAAAGGCCATACACGCAAGGGTCTGAGTAGCAAGGGTCAAGCTTGGAATCGCATAACTCACCAGTGAAACCTGGCTCACACACGCATCTAAAAGAGTCTTCTTGTTCAATACACGAACCTCTAAAGCAAGGCGCTGCCGTGCAAGGACCTATTTTAATGTCACACTGTAAACCAGTGAACCCTTGTGCACAAACGCATTGAAATCCTAAATCTGTTACGGTACATTTCCCGTTAAGGCATGGCTGCGAAAGGCATGGATCTTGTTTGATGTCACACTTAGGACCCGTATATCCACCGTCACAATAACATTCGTAACTTCTATCCGGGAACTCGACACATGATCCATGAGCACAGCTGTCACGTGAGCAGCCACGTGGTAAACACGCTGGATTTTGGCTCCAATCGTTCTTACTGACCCGAGAATTACACACTTCACATAAGTTGTCCAAGTTAATTTCACCATCTTTGTAGCAGTATCCTCGAATTCGGCAAGTACTGTTCTGTCGAGCAAAACGATGGTTTGCTTTTTAACAAAAGAACAATTAGATTTCTGATAGTTTCAGGCAATCTAGCGTATGAATTGTACGTATCGATGTCATTAAAAAGGCAGCTTGATTAGTTTACTATGCTCAGTATCTCACTGCCAAAACAGTGTTTAATATGCATGCATCAAACAAGAAATGAATTATTTAACCAGTATTAAAATGAATTTTTGTTGTAATATATTTATTACTCGCAAGCATCAGACTAAAAAGGTGTTTAATCAAAGCTTGTATTTCTTAGCTAAAGGTTTGCGACTGAATTGGTATTGTTTGTTTACAGGGATGGATGTGGCTGATTTTCCTCATCAGTAGTGCATAAAGTAATACTAGTGCACGGTACACAACCGAAATCCTGGTGCTAGTGTGGTGACAAAACTAGTCGTATGAGGAGAAGAGTGGAGGATTTTGTCAGAATAAGTTAAAAAAAACTTAGATGAGCCATGTTCTGCCTTTTAGAAAGGAGAAACTAGATAACGAATTATGCAAATCTTCGGAAAAATACCATCACATTAAAAAGGGTTATCATTAATCTTTTTTAGTTTGTATAAACAAGTCGTTTAAGTGTGGATGTTTCCACTGTTTATGAGTAATGCCCAATTATTTGTGTAACTGTATTTTTCAACGCCAGATAATTTATTACTTTGTTGAATAGTGGGGAAAAACAATTAATATTTTTTTTCTTTTATTTATTTATAAAATAAACCCTTAATTAATAACATGTTGCTATTTAAAGGGAAAGACAGTCCAAAAGACCCACAAGGCTTATGATATTTGGACTGTCTTTTCTACACTAGTTATAAAAACAAAATTTTACAGATATAAATTGCAATAGAAAATAGTCATCATTTTCTAAAAATAAATAAATACAGGTATCTAATTTAATTGTAAAATAGCAAGTGTACACGAGAGGTAGGAATTTAGTATATAGTTTGTGCATCTTAGAATAAAGCACTGCTACATAATTACTTCCACTGTTTACAAATGTATAATGTCAGTATAAAACAATGGTACAAAATTCTTTGTGAAATGTCATACTTAAATAAGTGGATTTTGTAAAGCAGCCTCTGGTTGAGACCTAAGGCGGCTTGGTTGGTGGTAAATGAATACCAGCATCTGCTGGAGTGTCTTGTGCAGAGGGAGTCAAAAACTCTCATCCACTTAACACTACAGAAACCGGGGATGAACGCTGGCTCTATGGGTCACTAGTCTGATAAAGGAATTAGATTTTAGCCTTTGGCTGAAACCTACCATTTTTAAATAAAACTATTTTGTTCCTAAAGCTAGCTATATCCTTTACGAGCCTATAGCGGCCCATGGAGCCGGCGCTTTTCTCCGGTTTCTGTAGTGTTAAGCGGATGAGAGTCTTCGACTCCCTCTGGATGGGACACTAATCCATCGCAGGTTAGCTCCCAACAGACGCTGGTACTCATTTACCTACCCCGGAGGAATGGAAAGCTGAGTTAGCTTAAGTGGGAAAGAAGGTCACACAAATCAGTTCAAATCTTGGCAGAGCCGGGGATCGAACTGGGGACCTTGTGATTGGAAGGCAGAGTTCTTACCAACTGTGCCAGTCACGCCCACACAAAACAGCACTTAACTAATCGCTAAAATAATGACCACCATTTTCCTGATCCTAATCCATTCAAACACTTTTTACTTTGATATAAACATTTTCAATGGTTTTTAAAGATTTAGTTGTACGTTACCATCAACAGGGCAGGTATAAGGCTTTTCTCCAGTGTGGACTAACGTGTGGGTTTTAAGGTGGCTTGACCTAGTAAATGACTTCCCACAGCCATCAAACTTGCAAACAAATGGTCTCTCTCCAGTATGCTTGCGCATGTGTCTCTTTAACTTGTAAGCACTTGTAAAGGACCAGTTACAATGCTGAAGAAAAATAATAATTTGAGCTTAATGTCAACACAAACAGAATAATAAACATCAACCATTATGTTGATGGGAATCTAAAACACTGTAACAACTGTCCATGGCTGCGAACATTCTGGCTGACTACTATTTATGGAACATTTAAGGGGGTACCCCGCTACCACTATAACCTTCTTACCCATTTCATTCCAGTGGCTTCAAATTAGTATTAGTGCTATCAATAGTGAATACTGCACTTTTAATGAACATTTAACTAACATCCCATACTCGCAAGCATTACACTTTCAGTTATATTTATTATCTTCTGTGGAAATCTGAGCCTGTTTGTTAGCTTTACCATGCTGATGAGGCCAGAAAAGGACCAAACAGCTGTCCATGGCTGCTAATATTTGGGGTCACTATTTTTAAAGGTAGAATTACCAGGTAACGCCAGCTTCTACCATAGCCTTAATGCCAACTGCAGTGGCCTCGGGTTCGTACTAGAACACATGTGCTATCTATACCTTTGATGTAATATATTGAACATGAGAGACAGTGTTTCATCACATTTTCAAACACTGAGAAGAGAGTTGAAAATATGACGCGCAGCAGAGTATTTTTGACGAAATTCTAGATGTTTGGATATGTGATGAAACACTGTCTCTTGTGTTTGATATATCTTCTCAATTGAAACTAAAACTAAGCAGTTAATGAAGAAATAAAATCGTAAAAATATATGCTAATTAAGATCACATTTCCAAACCATGGTCACGGTTATGATTTTTTTGTTTTAATTTGATGAATTATTAATGAGTTTGAGAACATATTTTGCAGCAATACAGTAATTTACAACGTTTTCACTTCTAACAGATTTTCAAGCTTTGATTTTGATCATTCACTGATCACGTGCTAAGCTGATGCTTGATTACGCTATGATACAAAAGTGGTCTGGGTCCTACAGTGCGTGCTCTTCTGATTATGCGATTAGAACTTGAATTAGATTGAAGTTTAAAGAATTACACATTTTTTTTCCGTCTTGAAGTCATAATGTCTATTCTGATAAAATGTGTGTGCGTTTGGTTTCCTACATATCAGGAGTCGCTGGCTGCCAGTACTGGAGATGTACTTACAGAACACGAAAATTCAACAACAGTTTGTCAAACACTCAAAGATAAACCATCCTTCAGTATTTGGAGAATTTAGTGTCAGCGGTCTGTGGCTGTGTCATAAGTGCATTAACTGTCATATAATTCTCTACGAAAAGGACAGTGAGAGGATGTTATTGAATATTTACCGTTGCCAGTCATAAATATTTAACGTGATGCAAACTTCAACGTAACTTCCATACAAGAACATTGGTTGATAGTCGTCGTCGTTTATAAATGGCCACCACAGTGTCAGCTGGGACTTCACTTTCGATTGCATTACAGTTCCAGCCGCAATTTTTATATTTGGTTGGTACTTATTTTTAATGTGTTTCAAGACATTCAATTTTTTTAAAATTGACAATCTCTTTATGCTTTACTTTAAAATTGAGTACTATATATGCAAGATACAAAAAAATATAGTCAATTTTCAAATTTTGTTTAGGTGCGAAAAAGAAATATTTTTTGAAAAGAATCTCAGAAGATAATTTAGTTTATGTGTCTAGGGTTCAGAGTAGTTTTGTGAAGACTGTATTTTTAAACCCAAACATGCTAAGTATTCAATTATTTATGAATTTCGAATGAATTTTTGCACAGTAATACTTAGAATGAAATCTTTGTTCACAGAATGCGTTTATGAAATAAAAGATATTATTTATATTAGTTTTGGACATTGGAGTCTTGAGGTCTTATTTAAGAACTAGCACTGTTTAACACTGTTGGGAAAGATTTATACAGTCACAATTGTGTCTCACACGTCACAAACAACACTGAGGCACAATAAGCACAAGAAGTTGTTTAAGAATATTTCATGCACATTTTTGTTGAGAGAAGCTTGTCAGTAGCATAGGAGCTAAGCTAAATCCTTTACTAGCCAAGTGGCTAATGGAGCCGGCGCTTATCTCCGCTTTCTGTAGTGTTAAAGTAGCACATACGTCTAAAAATGTAAGAAAACAAGATTCTTGAGGCAGAATGGATGACTGTTTTAAAACTCTATTTTCACCAAAAATAAATGATGGGAGACTGGGTATAGCATGCCTGTATGATGACACATAACAGCCCATCACGTGACCATGCCCGCCATAATGTAATTAATTTAGGACACGGTAGTTTTGAGTGCCAAAATATTAGAAATGACACAATTTTTTTTGTGTTTTGCCGCTGTTGTCGAAAAAATGTTTTGACACAAATATATTTTTTGAGCGATGCTAGCGTCGCCGCTGTCGCTCGATTTCATGACAGAGAGTTCGGTTATAGGTAAGCCAAGTGAAAATCCTTGTAAAAGGATGTTTTTAATAAATTAAAATATTTTTAGCACTGTATCCGGTCCTTGAAAATTTTAAAATGTTTTTCCGTATCAATCGCACGTATTTCAAATGTTTCGCCTATCTTGGTCTAGCAGTTCATGTTAAATACTTGTCCGCTTTTATAACTTTTGCTATATTTTTTATGAAGACAGTTGTATTTTTGAACTTCTTCCATAAAAAAGCAACATTCATTTCTCCAAAGGTTGCATTTTGAAATATGTGCGAT
Source organism: Zoanthus solanderi (assembly GCA_024336925.2). Taxonomy (NCBI): domain Eukaryota; kingdom Metazoa; phylum Cnidaria; class Anthozoa; order Zoantharia; family Zoanthidae; genus Zoanthus; species Zoanthus solanderi. The sequence continues at coordinate 2,180 of JANCMA020087678.1, read as the reverse complement.
GATTGACAAGTTTCCCTTCCCGACGCTTGCATTATGCATTGCAATCTGGGAAGCATTTGTGTCGCTACCGTCGCTACTAAAATTTTAACTGGTTTCCATAAACAAAATACACTGTCGCTACTGTCGCAACTATCGCCGAGATAGAAATTTTTCTATCTCAGCGACGTTGATCGCTACCGTCGCCACTATCGTTGAAGAGTGTGTTTCCATATATTGTTACCGTCGCTGAAACGCGCTTTTTCGACGGCAGCGGCGATATTAGCGAGTGGAACGATTATATGGAAACCGGGCTTAACCAGACGGCGGTAAATGAAAACAATCATGTCACAATACTATGACAGTGTGTGACACACATTTAGTTGACAATAAAGTCAATATACGTGTCACAATGCTATGGCAGAGTGTCACACACTACGAAATGACCGATATCATGTCACATTACTGCGACAGTGTGGCACAGTTAATGATATAGCCTCCTTCGCAGCCATTTTAGTGTGGCTTGCCTTGCTCCCCTCTAAGGCGGGTCACCTTAAAACGGCTGCGAAGGAGGCTATTAATGACAGCAATTATGTCACAGCACCGCCAGCAATTATGTCATAGTAATGTCACGCACGACAGTATGACACTCACAGTTAACTCACAGCAGTTTTGTCACAGTCATGAGTGTATCACACACACAGTTAATTGACAGAAAATATCTCATAATACTATGATACTGGTCACATAGTTAATTGACAGAAGTTATGTTGCAAATCAATACTTTGGCAGTGTGTCACAATGATTAATGACACCAATCGTACCGAAGTTCCTGCCATCCTAAGGCAGAGTGAATATTTTTTTCAGACTTAAAACTGAGCTCGAGTTTTTTTTGGTATTTGCCCAACCCCTCCCTCTCTTAAATATCTAATGGTCCGCCCTAATCAAGTCTTATTACTGTGGCAGTGTCACGCACATCATGCGACAGCTTGCCTCTTGCATGTAACAGTAAAAGTTACAGCAACTGTTTTGAGTGTCACAATTTTGCTGCCAACAATTTTACCATATGCACTGTAATGGTAAAAGCGCAATACTGCAATTCTGTAACAATGTGTTTAATAAAATTCATCAGCAGCAGTGGCAATTGGTGCGTTGAACAGCATTTTGAGTTGGCATTCCAAATTATTTTTATTTTTCTCGAATTTAGGCGTTTAAGGTAATAAAAAATAATTTATGCATACCCTAAAGTTGTCTTCTAAAAATTAGTTAAAATTTTGAAGCCATCTGCACAAATTAGAGAAAAATAATAAATTAACCGGATCGGAAACAAGTCATTTATCTCTAAGCTATCAAACAAAGTAAGCAGATTCAAGCGTTGAAATGTTATTTAAAACTAGTTTACGTTATTGAAAATAAATTAAAGTACGTCCTTAGTGCGATTGAGTTCCATTTATTGTTACCGTAAAGCTTTCCCTTCTGTTTTTTGTCCCGTATTGTCACACGTGTGTTCAAGGTATCTCGCAATATTCTCGGATCTCTTCTATTCTACATCCTTCATTGCAACATTCCTCCTCTGGGTCTGTGGGATTCGTTTCCTTTCTCTGCCCCAGTTTCCTTCTATATATTCGACTAAAGAATGATTTCGCGTCGTTGTCAGAGACCTTTATCATATATGCTGAAAAACAAATCGAGAATGTAACATTTCGAAGCTAAGAGCGTTTTTAAATAACGTTAAAGGAGAACTTAAACCTAAAATCAACCTTTTTTAAATAAAATCCTTAAAGGTGTGGAAACCGTGTTTAAAAGTTTTTTTCCGCGTGTCGCGCGCGCTGATTTTCCGAGAAATTCGAGTTTTAAACACGGTAGGTTCCGCTTTGTACCGGCAACTCACAAATAGAGAATCAGCGGAGTAAGAGGGAGGTTATGACGTCAGATATGGGGAAGGTCTTTAAAGATGTTTTAAGATCTTTAAAGGTTCAACATTAAAGTTAGACATCTCGCACCATTTCAATATTCTCTTTCACTCTTGACACGTACACAAGCTTATGACAACTATAACAGTAAAATCGCTCGCAAAGGGTGTCGTATCTGACCAATCACAATGTGCGATTTTATTACGTCATTCCCGGAGATCTCTTAGCATTCTTTCCTATTCACTGAAAAATGGCGGACGAGAGTGAGTACCAGAAGTCGACAAGTGGTTC
>JANCMA020087577.1:0-15274 GCA_024336925.2 Zoanthus solanderi | reverse complement strand
TTTTTTAATTAAAGTCAAATTACATTGAGAAATTAAATATAGAAACTAAGAAAACTCTCAAGAAAAGGTTTGATACCTTGGTCGCTAATGAGATTGTCAGGGGTATGGTATGACGTAGGTTACGATATTCAGAACTTAAATATGGCAGTGTGCTTCAAAATCGTGATGTTTTTTGGGCGATTTATGTCTTGCGAAATTTTTTTTACTTTTATAGCAGCCAAAACCCGCACAGAAATCATGTTGTTCCTCGTTTTAATCATTCTAGTATCGTAACCTACGTCATAAACAACCCTTGACATCACATATTGAGCCGCCGATCAAATCTTGTCGATTCGGTGCAAAACATGCATCAGGTTTTTTTAACTGTTCGGCTAACAACTTAAAAGAACTTTATATAGTTGTTCTACTATGCCTAAATGTTCAAAGGATGAAATGTCAATTTTAGGGTTCAGTTCTCCTTTAAACAAGATAAAGCCATGGCTCAGGTAGAGATGGCTTACAAGGCAGCTTCTGAGTTGAACTGAGAGCAAGACTTGAAATGCTTCTGGAGCGTCAACCTCCAGCTTTGTGCTTGCGACTAGCCGATAGAGTCAAGTTTACGAGATCTTTTATACTCTTTTCCAGTTACAATGTATGACTAAATTTTGAAACAAATACAAACAGTTTTGACATTAAGAAACGGTTGCATGCAGTAAAGAACTTTTGACATATAATATTTTTGAACAGAGGAAGCGTTGATTTTAAGTTACCTTTCGTAAAATTTCATTTTTCATTCGAATTCAAAAGTTATGAAAAACTTTATAAAAAAGTTACTTATATGTTAACGAACTAGTTTGCATGTGTTGTAACAGTTTATTGCACTGGTCACTCAGTTTAGTATCAAGGCGGTATTCATAAGTTTCCATGTCAACGCATATTTGCCATGCCAGAAAATCACAGTGCCTGCATGCACATAATATTAACAAATAAAAACAAAACAAACCTCTTTCAGGTTTAATGTGAGATACGACTTGGTTATTTAATACTATTTTCCGATGTACTACAGTCGGTTTTTAGAAACTACAAATGTTTACAATTGTCTTGCTTTGTTACCTTAACCCTCATCATTGCAGTGTTAAGATAATAAATACTTTTTTTAGCGTCAGTTGCAAAGGTAGTGATTGCCCATTCTTCCTAGCCAGAGGCTAATGTTTAATCATTCGACAGCTCATAATTATCTTGGCGTAAAAGGTGAATTTGCAGAGGGAGGAAAACCGCAGTACCCAGAGAAAAACCCTCAAAGTCAGATTGAGATCAACGAATCTCAGCCCATGTGCGGAGCCTGGGAATTGATCCCGGGTCGTAGAGTTGGAAGGTGCGATTGATGACCACTCCCCCAATGTGACTCCCCAAAGAGTATTGCCTCATAAGTTCTGATGTGAATGTCTCCATCTTTTTTATCTGCTGTAACTCATATGACGTCATATCCGCCTCTTTTTATCTGCTTTAACTCATATGACGTTGTATCCGCCATATTAGATATACAAGTCCTAAAGTGGTGATCATCTAAGTTTTGTGCGCGTCGTAACGAAACTTCGTTCATTATCGAATGCCTGCACTTGTCTTTTTCCCATTGTTTCATTGTTTTAAATTGTGAAACTGAAGTAAGTTTGCCGGTAAAAAGTCACGTGACTGAATACAAGCAGTTAATTCCTAACATAGTAAGATCTTAATGGTTAAGTTACTTATACTACTATCTTAAAAGTCCCTTTAATCTCATTAGTTGAGAGGTGTGATATTTTAGAGTGGAACTAAACTCAATTACATTTATGTTATTGCAGAAAAACAGAAGAAAACAAAAATTCTCCCTTCAAGTACTACGCAGTCAGATGACGTTGAGTTTTTAGCTTTGGAAGTGGCTAAAATAAGTGTTAATGACGAAGAGGCATCGCAGCCTTGTAGTTCCATGCCAGATGTAAACCTTTGTTGTGACAAAGGCGAGAAGATTTCCTGTGAAACCAAGAGATGCAGCTCTGTAGCGGCTGATTTAGAAGTTAAAGAGTTGGATGCCCTTGCAGATTGCGTTAGAGGTCTGTTAAATTTTAAAGTTTCGTTGATAAAAAGAAACAGCGAAATCATTTCTTGCTCCACTATTATATTGTTTCTTTAATCGTAATTTCTTTGAGTTCACCATTTTTATACTTGTAGTTTTTTTTTACTGGAGAATTTTAAAGAAAGCAAAGAACACTTAGATTGATTACGTTTTTGTTTGCGTTGTAGATGTCAGGAATACTCAAGATTTTAATTTTTCTGCAAAAGAGTTTGATGAAGCTACCCACGATAGTGACGATGATAGCTTTGCTTTTCCATCGCTTGCTGAACGGCTGTCGGTAGAAAACAATCTCTGCAGTTCCACTATACTTTCTAGTGAAAATCTCTCAGAAAGTGTTATGGATGCTTACAGAAAGAAAGTTAATGGAGATGGAAAAACACCTGAGAATATGAATAAAGCTGATATGGCTCATTTAGCTATCACTAAACCCATACTTTCACAAAGCTGTAACAAAGCTGATATGGCTCATTTAGCTATCACTAAGCCCATACTATCACGAATAATTCAAGATGGCGAAAATATTACTTATCGTAAATTGCAGCTTCTGGATGATGCATGTGTCGTTAGAGAAACAGAAATAAAAAACTCTCCAAAGAACAAAACGGAGCAACTGTTAAACAACTCATTAGTAATGGATGAAGAAAGTAATGGATATAAAGTTACAGCAACCCATGAAGTTGATTTCAATCCACAAAAAACTGAAGGAATTTCTGGCTTCTGTAAAAGTGAACAAGGTCTTAATTCTTGCATTTCACAACATCTAGATCAGCAGCCTTTGCAACATTTAAAAGAGGGCTCTGTATGCAGGCCTGAAAAGACGAACCGATTTAAACCTTCAAAGCTCTGTGGAGAAGTTTCTGAGAACAAAGAAAGCTGTTCAAAGCCTCAAAAATTTACTGACCTTGTGTGTTCAAGCCCCCTAAGACAAGAGATGGAGCCAGGAGGAACGACTATTTTTGATTTCTCTACTCCTTTGGTCAAAGGCGATTTTGTTGAACGTCTGCTTGAGAAGGAAATAGTTGAATCTCCGCTGGAGGACGATGACGTATTTCTAGTTTCATCGTTAAGAGATAGACTGGAGAAGCAGATGTACAAACAGAAGTTATCCAACGTTTTATTGATCGAGAGCAACATGGAGGCTTTCAAACATTGCGCAGTGGAGGAAAGTGGGAGCAAAACTGAGCTAAAAAGTTGCTCTGGAAAGTTTAAAAACAAGACTTCAGTGAGCAATGAAGAAGAAAAACCTTTTAATAAACCAGAAGAAAAAGAAAATATCGCTAAATTGGTTCAAGAGCAAACAGTGTCCATTGTAAGCATTCAAAACCCAATTGAACAATTGAATATGGCTAAGAAAAAGAACAAAACGAAGAAAAAGACAATTCCCAAAAGTCAGCGAAAAGGTTATGTTGATTCACCAAAGGAGGTTAGTGAAGCTCAAAGGAAACATGGAAAAAGTATTGAAAATAAGAAATATGTAAAAAATGAAATCCAAGTTGGGTTTGGATCACTGGTCACAGCTCGTCGCTATTAAAAGTATTATCCATGATAAGAAATGCGTACGAAATGAAGTTCTCGTCGTGTATACCTACACACTCCAAGTTCGGTTTGGATCACTGGACACAACACGTCGCTATGAAAAGTATTATCACTGGTAAGAAATGAAGTTCTTGTCGTGTATAGCCACACACTCTAAGTTCGATTTGGATCACTGGACACAACACGTCGCTATTAAAGGTATTATCAATGGTAAGAAATGAAGTTCTTGTCGTGTAAACTCACACACTTGAAGTTGGGTTTGGATCACTGGACACAACACGTCGCTATTAAAAGTATTATCAATGGTAATAAATGAACTTCTTTTCGTGTATAATCACATACTGCAAGATCGGTTTGGATCACTGGACACAACTCGTCCCCATTTTTGTTGTCTGTTTAACTATAAACGTCAATGTGGGAAAGTACCCTTTTGTCGTAGAAGCAGTAGTGAGCTAACTGATATAAACAAGCTCAAATTAAGATTCTCATATTTTGTGAAAAACTTCAAAATGGTCTTAAAATTTAACGTATTAAAACACACAACAACACCGCATAAGAAATAGGTGTCAGTTTATAATGCAAGTTATTAAACAAAAATGAGAAATTTCTGTATAATTTTAATCTTTATAATAATCTATATAATACATTTCGTCAAGAATATTGTGTCCGAAATTTGTAAAAATTTAGGAAAGGTCAGAATAAAACTGAGATTTAGAAAAATATAATTTTTTTTGTGAAAAGTTTGAAAATACAATTACATGCTTTAATTTTAATCCGTCGAACGTCCTTTTTTTGTAAACATCAAAATTAGCTAAAACAACACCAGTACTTGATGTATGATGATAACGGCTCTCCAACTTTTTAAGTGTATCATATCGGGCTTTATTCCATACATATATATTGAAATTTACACTTAAAAAAGGCATACCTCAAGTTCGTACGAAATACACAAAACAACCAATCAGAAAACAGTTTAACAGTTTTTTAACATTTTATTTATTTACCAAACTTATTTTACAAATATTGATGGAACTAAAACAAAACCAGATTATGTGGAAAGTGGAAAAAACAACCTTTAACGGGTTAACGAGTTCCTACACCTTACTTTAATTTTATGTTTTAAAAGAAAGCATGTATTGAAAAGCATTTGCATAAAGCGACTGAAATGCTTACGATGAGTGAAGACAGAAAAGACGATATTTAAATGACTTCTAGTAGTTATAATACATAGATCAAGAAATGGTCAACATAAGAGAGATTTGAAAACTATATATAGCTTTACCTTGATAATATGTATTCTTTAAAATATTTTTTAAAAATTTGCGAGTAACGAACTGGTTCTAATGCCCAGAGGAATATCATTCCATACTTTTGCAGCAGAGTGTTTAGTATCAAATTTACCATAATTTGTATTTGTCTTACGTATATCACTATATGGAGTTTCTTATCCGTTTTGGAGCGGGTATTATATCTATGTCCTGTTGGTTGAATATAATCATCGAAGATACTTTCAGGCGATAATTAAATTGTTTAAGCGTCTATACATGAATTCTGCTTGTTGCATACGGGTAATTTCATAGATTGTCAGAATTTGCAGCTTAGCAAGTAAAGGTTTGCTAGGAGTTCTAATGTCAGCAAATAGAATTGGTTGAATTGAACGAATGTGAAAGCACACCGTTCTTCCTATAAGATACACGAACTATAGCACTTCACAGTGGACCAACCAACTTGCGGCCTTGTGTAAAGACAAACTGGAAGAGGTGCCAGAAATTGCATGCCTTCATGGACCGATAGATGATTTAGAAAAAAAACACGAGAGCGTAGACTAACTGAGACGTGAGCATGCTAAACACCTTTCTTCAATGGAAGGGAAAGCCCAAGAACGTTGAAGAAACATCAGCTTATCTCAATCACTTTCTGAGCACGCTCGTACTAACTGGCCGTATTTCTCCGTGTCTTATCTAGCAGTTGTAACGGAAATTTTCAAATTAAGCAACCTTTGTTCACTGTCCAAAATCCGCGTGCGCAATTGGTCAAAAACGATCACATGATTTTGCATTACGTATCGACAATATCACAACCGTGCCCTAATAACAACAGCGTAAAACATTTATATGTTAATAAAAATTGTCAATTCTTCAAGGTACAAGAAGACGAAATTTCAGAGATTATAAATAACTCAATCCAAAAAAGCACTAAGCTATAGACAACGTGGAGAGTTTTTTGTTAAGGCAAGTTTTCATTTTTTAAAAACAACAATTTTGCGTTGCCTTATAACGCTGAAGAAAAAATAAAGTCTTGTTCATTAGGATGCAAAAAAAATGTTCGATTTTTACTGCGAATCGAGAAAAACAAACACTCCTAGTAATGGAATCTTTTTAGTATCTATTGTCTACTTTTGTGTTGGGGTCAAGGCGAGTAGGGGAAGATGATCAGTCTTAGTAATGGACTCTTGTTAGTACCTATTGTTTACATCTTTGTTAAAGGACCTCAGTCACCTCACGGTTGGGTCTGGGTCAAGAGTGAATTTTGGTTCCGCAAAATTGCTTCGTCGAATAGATATACTGAAGGGTTTAAAATTTACTTCAATCTTTGGTATTAATTGGTCATCTCAGTTCAAGAAAGATTTTGTTGAATCTGCAGTGCGTAAAGCGAAGTTGTAGAAATTTCGGAAGCTACAGCTTTCTCGATCTTTCGAATCGATTTAGTGAAATATATAAAAAGACTATTAGCGGCAACTTGAGTTTAAAGTAACTGATTGGCGACCGGTTTCGGTTTTACAGCCTTTGTCAAGCCTGTATATATACTAACTCGCTTGCCGTTTCAAAATTTAATTCTGCGCTTTTTTCTTCTCTCTCTTGACAAACGATTGAAACATATATATTTTTTCTGATACTTTCATCCTCTGGAATAAGGTGCTCGATTAGGACAGCTGAATCCACACCAGAATCATTTAGTTCCTCCACATCCATATTCAAACTTCGCTTTAGCGGCAGATCTTCAGTTAGTATTGTTTCCAGTATGTCACGCCCCATAGTTTATTGTAACATAATCCATGATTACAACGCAAAACATATACCACGCCCTGTCACGCCAAGGTGACTTAGGTCTATTCAGAATAAGGTAAATAGGGGAAGATCAACACTCCTATAGTAATGGAATCTTCTTAGTACCTATTGTCTACGTCTGTGTTGAGGTCAAGGAATTAGGGAAGATGAACACTCTTATAGTAACGGAATCTTTTTAGTACCTATTGTCTACGTCTGTGTTGAGGTCAAGGAATTATGGATGATGAACACTCCTATAGTAGTAGAATCTTCTTAGTACCTATTGTCTACGTCTATGTTGAGTTCAAGGAATTAGGGAAGATGAACACTCCTATAGTAATGGAATCTTCTTAGTACCTATTGTCTACGTCTGTGTTGAGGTCAAGGAATTAGCGAAGATGAACACTTTTATAGTAACGGAATCTTCTTAGTACCTACTGTCTACGTCTGTGTTGGGGTCAAGGAATTAGGGAAGATGAACACTCCTATAGTAACGGAACCTTGTTAAATATGTATTGCCTATTATAAAAAAGGTTCTTATAAAAAAAAAGAGTGTACTGGACTTGTGCTTGTGCTTATAATTTACTACTATCTGTTTTGGAAGGTGACTAAGAAACATCGATGTTTCTGTTAATTGGCCTTAATTTACTGGATCTATTGCACAATTTTTACTTCCGCCTAGGAGATTATGCAAATGATAGCGTTTGTTTGTTCTTTTATTTGTTCGTGGGTTTGTTCGCAACAAAACACAAAAACTTATGAACAGATTGTGATGAAATGTTTAGGAAGTGTCGGAAATGGAATGAGGAAGGACTGATTAAATTTTGGAGGTAATCCGGTTAGCAGTCTGAATCCAGGAATTTTTCAAAGGATTCTTTAGCATTGCGAGATAGGGCTATTTTCAACTGATGTATGTTTAATCCATAATAAATAGTCAGATTGATTGATACAGACAATAGGTCATTGGATTTTGTGAAAGAGTTATTCAGTTCTTCCTTGCGATATTGACAAACTGTCAGCTTACAATTAAGCTGGCAATTTTATAATTATTGTTTCCACATTTGCATGTCTTAGAACAATCAGAATTCTGACATCAATGTGGCAGATTGGTATATCATTCCACAATAGAATGTGATAAAATAAATATAGGACTATATTGTTGCGTGGGAATCACAATTTGCTTGGAGGAGATCTGCGCTCTCAATTATCACTTTAAAAAGATAAAAAAAAATAAATAGGATAAATCTTAAATATACAAAATTTGTAACAATTTATTTAATTTATTTATTCTATCAAACGAATTGGACTGGAACCTCCAGAAAAGTGTAATATTTTCACAAGAAGCCTTCAAAAGTACGACAAGGAAGATAAGGCCTAAGCGGAACTGCTGCCGTGTTGACAATGATATCACATAACCAGTTATTGATGGAAAAACTAAAAAACGATCTCTTGCTAAAGGATTTCTTGTTAAAGGATTAAGTTTCGCTTTCTTCTTTTATCGCGCATTGGCATTATTCGTTAAATAAAAGTAAAGTTTAGGTTTGGGCTTCCATATTTTATTCGTTATATTAAGAATTTCGTTTAATCGAGGTTCGTTATATTGAAGTTCGTTGTATGGAGGTTCTGTTCCATACATTTTACTGTAATTTTAGCGAAACTGAAAATTCACTTCCTTACATCGAGGGCGTCGTAAAATATTCGTTAAATCGAGGTTACATGTGATTACAGTGTCTAAAGAGCGCCGTTTATATTGAAATTTTGCTGTTGTAAGCTAATCAATGTGCAGGAACCATTGGTGATTTCAAAATCGATATAACCGATACCTTTATCTGCATGTGAGTAACCAGAAAGGAGGGGGTGTGGGGTGGTTCAATAAATTCGCTACGTAAATGATTGAAGATTTTTTAGACTGCTTGAACCAAAGAATATCTTCCTGGTTGTGCAATATCGCCCTGGTGACCGGTGCAATTTCACCCTGGTTGTGCTTTTCATCAATAATTGAAAGTGACTTGGGTATCTGAATATGAGTTTTTCGTGCACTTGGCCGGTGCAATATTGCCCTGGTGACCGGTGCAATATCACCCTGGTTGTGCTCTTCATCAATAATTGAAAGTGACTTGGGTATCTCAATTAATTTTTGCTGCACTTGATAAACAGCTAATATCTAGCAGGAACGATATCATTTTCGAGGAAACCGTTCATTGTGACGTTTTCTTGCACTGGATCTTAGTCAAATTCAGCACGAAGAATGCGTATCAAACTGATTTCCTTCCTAGAAGCGCTTTAAAGTCTTGCTAATGTGCAACATCTACTTCTTGTCGGATCTTCCGCAGAACAGAAGTTCCATCAATGTCCTGTTGGAAAAAAGGATCAAAATTTTAATAATTTGTGAAAAATCCAGTACGTTGTTATTTCTTAACATTTTTCAATATTTGAACAAGGCAGTACCTCGGATATATACCTGAAAAAGACAAGCATTGACTTTTCGAAATATTGTAAAAATTGAAAACTACTTTTCCTTCAACGTACTGGATTCTCACTTACTTATTGAACTTTTAATTAACTTACCAGCAAGATCTTAAAGATAAGTTGTACACCGTTGGTTCTGTTGTCAGTGGCCGTTTGAAACAATATTTTGTATTCATGATTTTAATGACAAAATAAGGACAACTTTGTATACTCGAACTCAACGTAGTAATATTTTAATGCATAGCAGATCATACATCGGCGCGCTGCTTGAGCTGAAAAGATCTTTCAACGAGATAGTAAAGTTCTTATTATCAAGAGTTCATTTAATATACTTTTTAACTTTTAATTATCTAATTAATACACAAATCTGCCAGAGCAACGAGCAGTTTCTCGTCCATCACTTCCGTGAGAACATGAACTTACTGGTCTATAGCTAGCTATCTAGGAAATCGATGACTTTTGATCTGTAAATGTCCTTTCAGCACCCTTTTAGCCCCCTCAAAGCTTAGAATAGTTTCAGAGAACCATTCGTATTTTTCTGAACTCATTAATGTTGAAGACTGTAAGAGACGTTCTCAAAAAGCTCTCGGGTACAGTATCAGTTTCTGGAGGCAATACAGGATTTAATGTATTTAGCTGAATGCTACTACTCACCGAAGACCATAAACGAACAAGAGGAAACCAATACAAAGAGCTATGATAGCGTCTAGGAACCATATTGCTTTTCTTTGCTCATACACCACAGAACTCATTATCATCCCAAACGCAATGACTGCACCTGCGGTTGAGTTGAACCCTGAAAAGAATTGTTATATCAATAAATAATCCAAAGTCTGTCATGATCGTGAATTTCTAACGTAAGTAACTGACTTTTTCACGCGCGGGAGTGAGTCTGGCATATGCGTACCGTATGTAATTGAGTCTGTCTCGTATTTGAGTTGGTGACGTACACTTTGTCACGCATGTGAATGAGTCTTACGTATAGCATGAAATTGACTATGTCACGCATGTAAGATTCCATTACGTACGTAATCGAGTCTGTCATGCATGCGAAAGGGTGACGTATACGTATGTAATCGACTTTGTTACGCATATAAGTGAATTTATGACGTAATTGAATGTCCTGCATGTGAGCAAGTCTGACGTATACATATGTAATTGGTCTGTCACGCATGTAAGTGAATTTGTGATGTATGTATGAGTCCGTCACGCAGGTAAGCGAGTCTGTAGTATAGGTATGTAACTAAGTCTGCAACGCATGTTGGTGAGATCGTGACGTATGAAAGTTTGATATAAATATAACTGAGTATTCTGACGTATATGTATACATTTGAGTTTATCATGCATGTGAGTCTTACGTAAACGTGTGTAATTGTGTTTTTCACGCATGACCGTGAGCTTGTTACGTATCTAACAAAAAATGATCCCAGAATTTACACAATGCCACGGTCTGACTCGAAGCTCACCACTCATGGGCACACGTATTACCCGTGAAGTCAATCTCTTTCGCAGAGCCCGCGTTCAACTCGCTAAAAGGAACGCGTCTCTAGAAACGAGACTACCGTGAAGTTTATAGCCATGAACAGCTGTACACGTGTAGAAGCCACAAATGTAATAACTTAATTGAGTCCAGTTATTACATTTGAAAGCAAAGCTTATTACATTTGAGGCTATTTACATTTGAAAGCAAAGGTTATTACATGAGGCCAGTTATTACATTTGAAAGCAAAGGTTATTACGTTTGAGGCCAGTTATTACATTTGAAAGCAAAGGTTATTACGTTTGAGGCCAGTTATTACATTTAGAAGCAAAGGTTATTACATTTGAGGCTACTTGTTACATTTGTCAATTGATTTGGGTTTCGCCCTCATCATTCTATCAGGCGATAGAAATTTCGAGCTCGTAATCTAATTTTTTATTAAAATCAAGTGAAACCCATTTTAGGCTGTAAGACAAAAAATAACTTGGACTTGGTTGGTAGCACTTTCACTCCAGTGGAAGACAAGTTCAAGATTGGTATGTGTGGTACGCTTATAATAAACTATCACTGTTTTGTTTATGTTATAATATGTTTACAGTCGAACCTCGATAATCTGGACCTCGATTATCCGGACTTTTTTCTCGGGTCCCATTTTTTCATGAATAATTAGTTAACATTTTGAAAACTCGGAGTTGCAAATAGACCGATTAAATCCTTTTAAAAGACTGTCGAAACAGCGTATTATCTTCGTTCGGAAGTGCGACAAGACAGTTTTTGAAGTAAGCAAACATGCTTGAACATTTTAGAGTGTTATGAATATCTGAACAAAAAGTAAATATTTGTAAATACATAAAAACTGTGCAAGTTTCATGATAAAATGTTTCCAGTTGCTGTTCACATGTTTATATATCGTTTACATTTATTTAATATTCAATTTTTCGATTATCCGGACTATTTACAGAGGTCCCGATGAGTTCGGATAATCGAGGTTTGATTGTACTTATACGAAATCTGCAGTGCATACCATCTATTCTCATGGATCTGCTGTCAACCTTGAACGCTACAATAAACTTCATCCACGCCAGGAGAAACAGAATAAAAAAACTTGTACATGAAGTGATCAGCATTCGATCATCCTAAAACAACGTCAACAAAATACACTGATGACAAGGGGAACGAACAAAATGTTGTTAATGTCCTAGAAATGACTAAGTTTTAAAAATTGGCAGACCCTCTCCTGCACTATATTTATTATCTTTCTTTAGTTTCTTCACCATTTTCAATTTAACAAGCAATGAACTATTACCATTCAACGCGGGTTCTGCTTCTGGCAATGAGATGTTAAAGATGTCAAGAAAGTTTCTTCTCTGTCTAACATCTCGCAATCTTTCAAAGTAGGCTCAAGGTCCTACTGGATGCCGAGAGATTGCAGCTCTCCTCGATGAAGGGAGCTCTTTTCATTTTAACCTGCTGAAAAACATCTTCCTTCATGATGCCGATGACGTAACGAAACCAAGAAAATCCCCTGCAGAGCCGTACTTTGCAGCTTCGGCATAAATTTAAATAATTCTTCTCTACGATGTGCATTCACAGCCGTACAAACAAATCGGTTAAGAAAAAGAATCCTAAAATGGTTGATTTTTCTTATGGAAAACGGAGACTTTACACTAAACCGAGCGTGTGAACAACATGCAAGAAAATTGATTGGTCAAAACACTTTTAAAACAGCTTGGTGCTATAACTTTAGCAAAGAATCAGCAATTGTCAACTCGTTACACTACGTGCGGTGACGAATGATCATGAACGTTTCAATCTTAAGTTGTCTTAATTGTAAATCACACTTCAGCTGCTGATCTGAGTATTGTTCGTGGTACAAGACAAGGGTGCTCGTTATCCCCAGTACTTTTCAACACAGGTATTTGCGGAAGGCATATTAAGAGATGCTCTAAGCGATATGAACGAAAGTATAGTCTAATGGAGGCCGTTTTGATCAAGGAATATTACCCTGTTCGGTTAAAGGACTTCGGCACTTGATGGACAAATCGAGGAAACGACAGTAAAATATGAAGATGATCGTGTAGATCGAAAATGTTTTGGTTTTGTTTTTTAAAAACATTTATTATGAAAAAAAAGTTAACCTTATAGTTTATTTTTATTTTTACTTTTCATGAAGTAATGTTTTATTTCATATATACTGAGATTTTTCTCACGCTCTTAATAGGTTCATGCCAAAAACAGAAGGTTATTCTAGTGTAATCCAAGCAGTACACACATACACGGCGAGTTAATTTTGTGAATAAACTCTATTTGAAAAATTGAAGGCATAAACGTCATAAACCATTTTTAATTTAAATTATGAAGTATCGAGGGTTATCTAATTTTTCCAAGATAAAAAGAACTTACAAAAAGAATACTTCATCCCTCGGGGAGATGTCGGCTCAGTCTTTTCCCTCCTTTGTTCGCACTGTATGAACTCGCTCAGGAACTCGTCGAGCTTAGCAGGCGGTATTTCTTCAACATTCCTGGACTCACCCTTTGTTTGAAGAAATATTTTCAGTAAGACTGTAACTCTGTCTGTCTTCGCTCGGGTATTTTTGTTTTTTGGTCATCGATAAAGTCATCCACTGTCCCCTCGAAGAGAGCGAATCGTGGAATCTCCTCCGCTATTTTTTTTCTTCATTCAGCTCGAAAAACCCGTGTCTTTTCATCGCGTGTGTATCGTGGACGTGTGTATCGTGTGTATTCACGTTCATTGTCGTTCTGCTTTCTGATTGGTTAGTTGCGTATTTCATACGAATTTTACGCGCCCTTTTTATTGTGGGTAAATTTCAATATGTATAAAATAAAGCTAAATCCCTTTAAATGAATAATTCCGACAAAAAAAGGATTACCTTTGAGAGATTTTCGACTTTACTTTGATCAAGAATGAAATGCATGCTATAAAGTACATCAGTTTTTGTCCGTTATGCCAAACTATCAGGGATATTAGTTTTCCATGACAAATGGAACCACTTCCCAAACTTTATTCATATATGCATCATTTATTGACGCAGAAAACTGCTTGACGACAAAAGCTTTTTTTTACGTGAAAATAAATTTTTATACCAACAATCTTATGAAAGACTTTCGCGGTTATGAATGCAATTGCGAAAAAGAAACCAGAAAGCAAACGTTTAGGCATCAACAAATGAAGAGCTTGTAACCTCTTCGATAACGGTGCATCGCTATTGCCAGCTGAGCTATGAAGCCGTGGATGCGTATGAAAGCAGGACATTCTTGGTGGATCTATTAATGCCGTTGTGTACAATAAAAAGGTTCTTGAAATGGAGTTTGTATCGCGCTGTAAGCAATGTTATGAACAATATTCGCGGATACTTACGCAATTTAAAAGCCTTTGCCGTAACCTCGTTGTTTACGCCACGGCACAATCTCAATAATCATTATGATATAAATGGAGTAAGAAAGCAAAAATTGACTTTACCATGCGAGGCAATTCGTCAAGTAGCAGACTGTGGATGGCTTTACACACAATTCCAATAGCGGAGAGCACAAAACATACTCCAATGGCTATGCATGCCCTAAGGAAACACAGTAACAACATATATTAATAATGAGGGTCAAGTGAGATGAACAATGGCATGCGCTGCTTCCTCAACAGATTTCTTTTGTTAAGTCCACTAACGTAAACTGTCGTACACTTACGTACAATTAGCTTATACTTACGTTTACGTCTACTCGTACGTCGATTGATATACACTTGAATCCCATGTGCTTTTAACTTAACTTAAAATGTGCGCAGACGAACACTCACTTACGTTAAATACATCTAAAGTTTTTGGATCATATTCAATGTTTTTAGTAGCTTTGTGTTTGATTTTGTTAAGAGAACATGCGCAGCGAATGTGAATGAAAATGTGTGGGACCTATCATAAACATCAACGGAATGGATCAAGACCAATAACGTTAAATGAATGCACACTTTAACACATTTGACACAAAGCATAATTCTGAGCTACTTGCCAGAACATGTTTCGATTAGTTTAGATTTCTATAGTCAACGTTTATTGCTTTATATAGCTATCACGATATACGTTTCTCTCGTCCTGAACATAAGGGTTATAAGGTTGTTTGTTAAAATGCATTTATACTAGCCTTGCTAAATAAAAGTAACGTGCAAGCGGTCCTCTGAACTGACCAAGGCTTTATCCAAGCCGGCTCTGCCGAGGTCAGAGCGGAAGTCAATGGAACGATCAAAATGAAAAAAAAACGTATATAGGAAAGCACGACGTTACAAACTCACAAAACAAGTGGTTTTTAATCATGATCAATTGTAGGTGTTGAAATGCTGTGATAAACCAAGTATAACAAGTTGACCTTATTAACCCTTCGTCACAGCAACTCAACTCTGATATTGCGCTCAGTGAAACGTCATTTTTTTACACAAATGTGTTTATTTTTAAAAATGTTTTTTTTAAAAGCCATCAATTTCAGGATTTTCTATTTTCACTTTTTTCTTCCTCTGGGACCATAAAACGTTTTGCGTCAGTCTTTTTCTTTATTATCTCATCCTAATTTCACAACCAGTATTTTTCGTTTTCACACACCCGGTCCTATTTATCCTTAAAATGTTCGCTCACACGTTTTGTTTTT
>JANCMA020087477.1:0-15274 GCA_024336925.2 Zoanthus solanderi | reverse complement strand
ATTTTATTCTATATTATTATTATTATTATTATTATTTTTTTTTTTTTATTGGACTGTAGAGTTGTTTGCTGTGTGTTTTAAATGTGAACTAAATCATTTGCCAAATTTTAATTTTTGTACAGGCAGTAGAAGAGGCAATGGAGCAAGCAAAGATATCGATCAGTGAATCAGCGCCTGTAGAGGAGGAGAAAGGAGCACATGATGCCGAGACACAAGAGCATAGAGAGTACAAGAAGACTGTTGTGGTGACTCGCATCACAAAGAGTAGTGATGGAGAAGAAGAAAGGACAACACACACAACCACAACTCATGTTGTCAACGGTGAAGACTTTCAGGGCTTGAAACCACCAAGCTTGGAGGAGTTGGATAGATCTGATGAAGAGCAAACGGAAGGAAGCCAAGAAATGTTGGACCAGAAAGAAGACGAGCATGGCGAGTCTTCAGAGCCAGGCAGCCCCACAAAGAAAGGCAAGAAAGTAAAGAAATCAAGAAGTTTCAAGGACAAGTTTAAGAAAATGATTGGTAAGAAAGAGAAAGGAGAAGGTGAGAAGACAGAAGGCGAGAAAGTAGATTGAATACAGAACAGTTGATGATTATCCAAATTAGCTAATTTTGTGACTTGCCACCAGAATATAAATGAGGGCAAGAGAGGCTTAAATGCCATTTTACAGTTCTACAGTTGACTGCCGTATTGTATGTTCATTATAAAACTCTGTTCAAGTTATTTTAAATGTTATTTACCAGCTCAGGACACCGACACATTTTAGTTCTTTTCAGCTAATTGAATCTGACAAGAATGAGTCTAACTGTTCAATTTCTTATTTTATGGGCTTGGAGTTGTCTTATCTAGTTTAACAATTCTATGTATTCAATGACTACATCACTGAAGACAGCCTTAAGTTTGCTATTGTATATTATTGTATTCATTTTTTTTGGCCATACGGTGGAATCTTTCAAAAACTCTTTAGTTTCCATCATTTAAAGCTTTGAATGAAAGTTTCATCAATATCTTGCCAGTTGCTCATTTATTGAGATCAACAAAAAATATTTTTGACCAAACTTATAAGTTTTGCTTTGACCTTGTATATTTTTTTTAACCATGAAGGATTCATTTATCTAACCCCCACGATGGGGGCAAAAGGGGGTGTAGCGGTATCAGCATGATAATTTAAAACCCAAGAAGTGTTGTTCCACAAAAATCATAAAAAGATTGCAGGATGAGGGCTTCTTTAATCTGTTCATGGGGAAGACGAAAGATTAAAAAATTTGTGTGATGTAAAAAATTTTAAAATCTTGAGAATGCTGAAGTATTACAATTGCCCAAAAGAATCAGGAATTTCTGTAGCCATTTTGCAGGAAACTGCTTTTAGATAGTGTTAGCGTGTGAGTTACTTTCGTAGTTCTGATTAAATTTTCCCTTCAAAGAAATGTTGGTCACCCTTAGCCAGTCTTCAGCAATTACATAATGCAGTAATGCGCGCGTCATACTTTTTGTGGGGTTTCTTGTAGCCCTAAATATTCTTTTTGAATTTGGAACAGTTTACGATAGCTTCGACAAATGTGTACACCATTGTCGTTATATGTTGAGATAAATTGAATTTAAAGTGCGTCTGAGACTTACTTTGAAAATATTTTTTCCCCAAACCAAGAAATTCTTTGGTTTAAATCCAAACAAAGTTAACCGATCGTTCCCATATTTTGTTTTGTGGATAACCTGCAAGTAGGTCAATATAGCTTTATAAAGGTAATAGAAAAGAGGATTTAAAAGCCGTCTTATGAGGGCTAAGAAAGAGCGCAGGACGTTTTAGTGTGGTAAACGTATGAAATCTAGTCGAAAGTCTTAAAGAAACATTAAAGGAACATCTAGCTGTACTTAAAGTTTAAATACTCTGTTATTTACACTTTCTTGTGAAAGACGTAATCTAGAGCATTTTGTACATTTTATTTAGTTAGATAAATAGAATTGTTTATTTTTGTATCAGAAGAGTTCAGAACTCTTGAATGTTTTAGTGTAGCAAATCGTTGTTTGCTTTTCTTAAAATAATGTCGAATAGAATAAAAGATGGCCCTTTAATGTTACTCAGAGGAAAGAATTTGAATGAGATATTAATTGCGTGTTTCATTTTTGATTAGCTCATTGACTTTTTATTTGATTGACACACAATTGTTCGAAGGAAAGTAAGCGCTAGGAGGCATTGATTAATGGAAATCAAGATTAAAGAGCGATACAAAGCAGTCTTAGATTTTTTGTTTTGAAAGTGCCTCAAAAATATGCATTGTACATGTTATTACATGTATGAATATATATTATTCTACTTCACTATGGTGTAAGAGGGCCCAGAACACTTGATTTATTGCCACTGCAGACTGGGTTATAAACGGCTCCAATAACTGCAATGCGTTTAATGTATTGAACTTCAAAATGTCAAGATATGTATTGTAAGTCTTAACTGGAAATAAAAAAGAAACTAAGTCATTCATTGTCTCTGTTGCATTTCGTCTTTGGCCAAAGAGATGCGGTCATAAACTAACCATACGGAAGAAATTTTTATTTTGTGTCAGCAGTTGAAACCTTGTTCTTTTTATATTCAGTATGATTCGGGCGGGCATGTTTGGTGCATGCGCAGTTAATAAGGTCTCTGCTTTTTGACAACAAGGTCCCCAGCTCCATCCCCGCCTCTGCCGAACTTTGAGTAATGGTGCGACCTTCTTCTCCGCCTAAGCTAACTCAGCTTTCTGTCCTTCCGGGGTAAGTAAATGATGGGAACTAACCTGCGATGGATTAGTGTCCCGTCCAGGGGGAGTCAAAAACTCTCATCCGCTTAACACTACAGAAATCAGAGATAAGTGTCGGCTTCATGAAGCACTTGCCTTGTAAAGGATTTAGCAAATGATTCAGAAAGAAAATTGCTGAACCTAAAAATGGATTAAGCAAAAATATTTTGTTTAACCGATTTCATTTTGCATAACCCATTTTCAATTTGAAAATATTTCACTGCCATTATCCGACAGTTCGAACAAACAAGAAAATTTGTGTGTTACTACAATCCAGCGTGAACTGTCATCTTCATAACATTTGCATCATTTAGTTCGTGTAATCATCATTGGGCTAGCAGGATTTGTAACTCTATGTTTATTTACTGTTTTTCTCCTAAAATCAGTACATCTGTATCTCGACCCTAGAAACCAGAACACATGAACAAAAATGGTTATACAAAACACAATTTACTTGACGACAAGCTATGCTTATTGTACCTCTTCGAAAACCGTGATTCACCCAGAAAATGGTGCCACTAAAGTTGATTATTAAGTTAAAGAAAAGGAAATTAGTCATTGCTGTAATAAACAAATAATGCCGTAATTTAGCTATAATACCAATAGCTCTACTAATTTTGGAGGAAATGAGATTAATATATGTGAAATTTCCAAAAAAGATTTTCAATTTCATCAAAAAATATACCCAGATATTTGAAATAGGTTTTCTGTTCAAGCTGAACAAAAGCATTTGTTTTATTATCAAAAAATGTAATAATTATGGAATGTGGGAGTCGTTTCTGACGCGGGCGAAAAATGACATAGTTAGACTTTCTAGCATTTAAGGTTAATTTATTTATAGTAAGCCGGCATTCATTTAATATGGACAGCTCGCTATTCACTACAGTTTCCATAGATTTCAAGTTCCTGTGTGAGTAGAGGAGGTTGGTGTCATCAGCAAACAAGGTGATTTTGAGCAATTTAGAAACTTTATGTATATCGTTTACATATAATAAGAAGAGCAAGGGTCCAATGACAGAACCCTGAGGAACGCCAATATCACATTTCAGACGGTCCGAAATGTAGTCACCAACTTTGTTCGATTGCATTCTATTTGTTAGATACGATTTAAACCAACTATGAACGAGTCCCCTTATCCCATATACATAGAGTTTGTACAGCAATATCCCATGGTCAACTGAATCGAATGACTTCATTAGGTCAATAAATTTAATATAGGTATAATGTTATCTGTACGTTGAATCTAACGGCAATAGCCACAACCTTGGACGAATTTAGAGACTTGCCATATCTTTGTTTAAAGTCTCTCATTTGAAGCTCAAAACACTAAGACGTAATTGAATTTTCTTCAAGTTGCTTTTAAAAACTTAAAACATTGATCAGAACGCAAACGTCTAAGTGCACTCTATATTGTAATGAGTTAGCATTTGCGGAAAAATAGTTTCACAATTTTTTAAATTCCGATATAAAGGGAGTCGATACGGAGATCTTGTGACTGGACGGCAAATAAAAAAAGACTTAAGATTGTATTGAAACGTGTTTGCAAACTAAAAAAGAATTATTCAAAATTTTACTTCCCTGGTTATTTGTTGCTCTCATGACCAAAAGTCTAACTTTTTGAGATGTATATATAGCATTATGTTATTCAACAATTATTCACCAAAGTGGAAATGAATAGTGGTGGATATTTACCGAGCCTCAAAGCGGCTGAATAACTAGCGGGCCAAAGACTAACTTTATTTGTGACATTTTGAAACCGAAGCGAAAACGGGAAGCCATTTTGCTTTTATTCTGCTGCTCAGAGGTGAATTGTACTTGGCTAATCACCTCCGAGCTAGCCAATCAGCGTGCGCGAAAAGTACTATTCACTTGTGTGGTATATACCGAAACACAATATATAACAGGAAGTATGAGCATTAATTGGGAAGAGGAATATTGTTTTCAAGAACATTTCTTTTTAATGTTGATGACAATTTTATCGGCATAGAGTTGGGCCATTACGTGTTCGACTTGCAATCGATTAACTGGCAGCTCTATGAGAAACCACAAGACCGCATAGTGCGGCACCATTGCTAGCTCCCAGTTGTACGTTCCTTGAGTAATTTTGATCCTCTGCAAAATTAATATTCGAGAGCAGATCAGTAAAAACCCTCGATTGTGTCTCAGGTTTTCACCTGCTCGAGAAAATTCTCACAAACTTTGCTGAGGTTTTCACCAGGCTATGAAAGCACGGAGAACATGTTTTATTTCTTTTTTAAATATATTATTTTCCGTTTTAACAAAAAGAAAGACAATATAAGAAGCGTGTAGGTATACTTTAATTTCATCAACGAAACTGTAAATTCTCACAACATGGAAACAGCCAACCACATTGCTCACGCCATTTTCGTGCCTCATAGCGCTATGAAGACACACTTGTAGACCAATCAAAACGCACGTACTATCCAAATTATTTTATAAGACAAAATTAAAAATGATATACAAGTGTTAGCTAAACATTTTTTCCTCTCTCACTTACTTAAGTATTCCTTTTTTAATATATATATACAAACAAGACAATCAAACATTCGTTCAGAGAAAAACTTTACGTAGTTGTTATCGTTCGTGCGATGGACAGACGGAAAACATACTTAGTTTGTGGCAGCAAAAAAATACTGATCAAACTGGAGTCAAAAAATATATTCGTTCAGTTTTCTCATGCTTTTGTCAGCTGCTCTCACAGAGGTAATTTAACGCTCATAATTAAACTTCAGCTACTTTAGCACTTTACACACGGCGTACGGTGACGGTCAACAAAGATCAACCTCGTACCCAGGCTCATTTCATTGGCGTTTCACGTCATCCTACGTCAGTGAAATGAGCCTGGGTATACGAAGTTGAACAAAGATTTCAACCTAAAATTGATTAAGCCTTCCTGTTTATGCTCACACCGACTCCTCGTTTAAATAATATTTTTAGAGACTATTTAACAAGTATTATGAATTCATAAATGGTTTGCAAAGATGAATGAAATCTACCTTGAAAATGGAAAGAATGAATGGTACCCAAAAGCTCGTTTCCCGCGTTTACAAAACAAGGTCAAAAAACCTACGATGAACTTGGGCATGTGCACTCAATTATCCAAATTGCTACTCAAAACATTGGCCTTGTGTAAATATTCGGATTCTTTATTGTTAGTTTACTGGAAAAACCTTTCCCGCTTTAGATTACAATAAGTTAATAACTGGATAGGAACAAAAGTTTATTTGGAAAACATGATACACGCAAATTTCGCATTTACTGCAAAACGTTTTCAACTCAATAAACATAATGTTGGTACTCAAAAAAAAACTTCCCAGAATTAATGTTCTATTTCCTGAATGAGCGGTTTTGCTTACCTTGTCATTAAACTAAAATTTGGCACTTCTGGCATCTTCGTCGTTTTAAAAGTTTGCGTTAATATTAAAAATTATACATCAAGTAGACTGTGGAACATTAGTAATATGACTGTTTGTTTTTCGCCGAAAATGTCAAAATACTCTAAAAAGTTAATTGTCAAATTCTCCAAAATCACAACCAAAACGTTTTTAAATGTTAATCATATTTCAACTAGAAAGCAAAATTACAACAAATAGAAAGGAATTCAATTATTAGGTATTATTCAATGTATGTTATTGTTCCTGTTTTGATTCGTTTTGTTTTGATAATTTTAGTAGTTTTCAATTTTTTTTTAAAATTGCTATATATTAATGTCTTCAATATGAAATATATCTCGAACAATTAGATAAAAGGATGGAAATATAAAGATAAAAGGGGTTTGTTTATATTTTAATGTACTTCGCTTCGTTGCCTTGATGTGAATTTTGTGGCTTTTTTCTTAAATATGCAAGGAATGTTTAACAGCAAAAGTTAATTTTTAAAGAGGGGACAAAAAATAACTAAATTGTGTGTAAAATTACAATTTAAGTTGTTAGGAAAATTTTATTATGCATAATGAAGTACCATTATTGATTTAATGATTTGTGACAAAATTGAAACTCATAAGTCAAAGTCCCCGGACATAGCTTCGATGCCATTGATTTTGTTGAAAAAGGTAAAACTTAATTCAAACGTGTATGCTTTAAGAAGGGAAGTATTTTGCTTCAAGTGTGCAGCAAATCATCCAGTTTTCTTTTTGTCTTCCTTTAAAAGTAGAAGAGTTAACTCAAGGAAACACTTTAAATTATCCTTCACGTCACACGCAATGCCTTACGCAAGCGCCTCTCCGTCACGTTCTCTGCATCAGTTTTCGTTTTATTTTCCAGAATCAATAAAAATGGCAAAAAAAACAACAATAACAACAACAAAATTTTACAGTATGTTTCTTGGATGCAAATGTCGAATAGCTTTTTTCAAATCTGTTTTTTAAAGAGGTGGCAATATAGTTTACGTGCACAGAAATATGCAAGATCACAGAATTTTTATCAAAGAGTTAATGAGAAAAAATTGCAAGTAGAGGAAAATTAAAAAACACTGAATTGTTTTTATCTCATATTTCGACTTTTTATATTTAGTCACAAAGCTTTAAATTTAGTATTTAAATGCGCCAATTTTTATCTGTTTTACTCATGAACACTAAAATTTTAGACACAAATTTCCCTGTGTGTGCGTCATTCACGGTAGTTAACTTAATGACAACAATTTCTTATATTGGACCAGAAAACAAACCTCAATTAATACTGATCTGTTTTTAAGTGTTTATAAGAACAACAAACTTTAGCTAAACCATAAGCAAGTAGGTAGAGACACGTTGTGACCTTCATCAAACAGTAGTTTTTAAACACTGAGAATGAGAAAACTAACATTACGAAAAAAGAAAGCGCTACAAATTACTTCAGCAAATGAAATGGATCACAATTTACTATCGAAAAGGACCATTTCTAAAAACCACGGAAAAACCGAAGAGGCATCACTGCATGAGAGTACAAATCAAGTTGTTGAGCTTTTAAAATTTAGATCACTTGAAAGAGCGTCCTCACCGCTAATTTTAAGATCTGAAGCAAAAAACGAGAGGCGAGACAAATATACTCGACCATGGATCTGGGCAAATCTTGATTGGGAAGGGTCATTAACTATTGAAACAAGTTCGACAAGTTCCTCGGAATCGTGGGAAAGCGAAGAATACTACGAATACATTCCCCCCATTGAAGAGGACGAAGATCCAACTGATGAAGAGAAAAATGAAATGATAAAGAAATGGCTTTTTAAGTCAGAATTAGATTTAAACAAAAGGAAAGTTAATGAGATGCCTGGACTAAACAGAACTTGATTTTCTTCTCCATTTCAATATGGATCCACTGTATCCGGAAACAAAAAAACCAGGATAGAACTGTATGAAACAATCCTATTTATAAAAACTTACTATTGATATGTCATTATACTTTATTATAATTGAGCAGATACAATCCCAAATCGTTACAACTTTGTAAAAACGTAATTCTAAAATGTTTACAATTCTGTAGCTAGAGTCACTGCAAACGAACAAAATTGAAATAATTACTGTACATCTTTTATATGTCGACATCTTGTGTCTACTTTATTATTCTAAAACACATTGGAATTCTTGTGATGTATTCAAATAACAACTAAGTATTTTAAAAGCACAAAACTAAACCTAACACGTTCTGCATTGACTGTGCACGGCAAGCTTAGTTCATTGTTTAGCGGAACTTTACGTGCCGGTGACCTGGGTTCAAGTCTCGCTCTTGGCAATGATTTGTCATCAGTGATCCCAGTGTCAAATTCACTGCTCCTTGCAGGTTTTTGTTCTAAAAGAGTTGTGAGTTTTAATTTAGCGAGTGGCAACGCTGAGAAACTTTCAGTAACGGGCGGGGTGTTATCATTAAGTATTAGCGTTCGGCGTAAACAGAACGCAGCCTAAAGTAACGCACAAGATCTTAGCAGAAAAATCTCGATTTCTGAAGAGTAGACGGACGCACTTTTCCTTTAAAAGAACAAACGACCCGTACTCAACTGCACGGTTTAACCAGAACCTACATGCATACTACAAGGTTTCTCATGTTACTTCCATTGTGGTTGCGCGGGGGATGGAGTTGTGGGCATGCTTGTACGTAGGTTCTGGCCAAACCGTAGAGTTGAGTACGGATGGTTTGTTTTTTTAAAAGTTTTTTACACTTTTCCTCCTCATCTTGGATCAGAGGCGCGCAGACTTTTGAGATAGCTTTGCTGCGCGCGTGCTTATTACGCGCATGCTCAATACTCATCGTTTTTCTTTTTATTTGTATTTCATTTTCCAAATTCGTACCCTCCATTTATGAGTTGATCCTTGGGAAGTGGCCAGCGGTCTTACTAACAATGCTAAATAACGACAAAATCCAAAGGCAACCCAAGCTCAGTGTGGGTGGTAAAATTAGTAACGACATTTTCAAAATTTTATAAGACTTTGTACGAGAAATTCTAATTTTTGTCTTCGATCGTAAAGAATCGATCAGATTGTAAAATAATTTGGAACTAAACATACATTGAAGCATAAAAGTTGCATGTCTGATCAGCCAGAGGGGGCAGCGGCCAGGGGCTCTTAAATCTGATTGGTCACGGGCACACAAAGTGATATTTCAAAATTGTCTAGCGCCTGGTCGCTGCCCTCTCTGGCTGGTCGCTGGTCGCAATTAGTCTCCGTCACCGAAACTATATACTATATGCAAATACTTGCGAATATGTCTGACAGAGCGGCCAGCTGACTTAAAGTATTTCTGTTTCTACGATGAATTGAAGCAATCACAACAGAATATATAATCTGGAGAACTTGGCCTACTCCAGTATCTAGGCAAAGCGTTATTCTCAGTAAAAAAACAGAACGTGATTTCTAGAAGGCAGAGTAGGGTACTCCTCGAGGTCTTTCCTTTGAAGGTCGTACTGATCCCTAAAAGCGACTGCAATTACTTGGTTTGAAATACTACAATTAAATAAATATACAATAAAGTGTTGTATGGAACAAGGTAGGAAAAAAGGATCGTTCAGCATAATAACATAGAATTTTGATAACGATATACTGTAGCACGATGCAAAACGCCATGCCTATTGACAATTGAGAGTGCATCAGGGAGGCCAGAAAAAAACTCAATTTCATTGGTTTTGGTGTTTAGAGTTGCCTACTCAGCCAGCCTTCCTACTTGGTCAGTTGTTTAATAGAGCTCCATTGTTGAGCGTTAAGATCTTTTTGGCTGTGCCTATGTGTGGCAAAGTCTTCTTCATTGGTTGAGCGAGAGAACAGGTGTTTATAATTTATTTCTCCCGGTTGACCACATATGTCGGCCTATTCCTGCTTATTGTTCATGTTTAAATTGAGTTATTAGCCTGACTGTAGAGCGTGATAGCCGTTTGATTACGCTTTTTTGGCGAGGAATTCCCTCTTTGGTTTAGCTGAAGAGGTGCTATTTCGGCCAGCCTTCCTGCTGGTGAGATGTTAAAAATGTAAGCTCCCTATTTGATTGAGCGCAAATTCCAATTTCGGTCCTTTCCTGCCTTATTGGTCAACTGTACATTGCGGTGTGATCAGTTCCATTGCAGGGCGTATAGATTTAAATGGCTTATTTAAATAATCATCAGCGCTTTTATACTGCCTTACTTGTTATTTTATCGATAGACATTTGGTCAGTCTGTATGTATCTCGAAAGAAGTCTTGAGCTTGGAATACGCTGGTTTGTACATACAGTCAAGTTCCGCTGTTATTAGAGTTGGTCCTGTTCGCCAACGCCCGATGCAATCGCTGGTGCAGTTGGTCTAAATCCAGAGTCAGTGTTCCTCATGTGCACGCAGAGCCGCTACATGTCGCCCTTTAATTTATATAATGGAGCTAACCAATAGATTCTTCAGAAAGGTCACGGGAGTGCTGCCATCGAAACTGTTGTATATAGCTTTAGTTGGGGTCACAAATTAGCATGTTTAGCCTTTTCTGTGTACCATTCTTTGTTGCTACTGCAGCTAAAGGAGCAAAAAGGAGGTTGGCGAGACCAGTTTAGCCAAAGGAGCGGATAGGAGAGTATAGCAGAACTTTATAGTATGCCTTCGGTTTCTTTACTAACGATACGGTTTCATTTTACACTCCTCTATGATTATTCTGGCCTCATTAGTGGTCTTAAAAATGACCAACATTGTAACGGTCATACCAGCATACTATCTAGATCTGGTAAAATTACTTGTCCTGTGTCAATTACGGAAAAGATGATGTCATTATTGCCCTCGACCCACAAGAGTCAATTACTCCGATCGTTCGTAGAGTTCTCAAGAGTAAGAAACAGGAACGATTTCATGAACACGCAGGTATTTGTTATTCTACTGCTCTAGACAACATGAGAACATTTTTGGCTCCATTAGTAGGGGGCCTAGTGGAGTGAAGGGGTTTGCCATACATAGTATGAAAAGTGGTTGCGCTAGCAACTTAGGTTTCATATCAGCTGATCAAGAGCTCAAGCATAGACACAATGGTTGAAAGAACGCAAGCACTAAGCTGAGATATCAGAACAAAGCAAATGAAAGTTTGATTTGAGTTTCATTACCGTTAGTGTCAATTTCCAGCCCAGCGGGGGAGCGAGAGTTACGTCTTGGCCCCGTCCAGGTTTCCTCCATCGTTTCTGTGCCACGAAATATTGTTTTTTTTGTGCTTTTTTGGATGAAGAATAATAATTTTACAATAACAGGATTAAATACAAGCCAGCATGGATCTATGTGGAATCCACACTTAATCCTAGCATGCTAAATGATGGACATCCCGTAAACATCGAATCATGCTGACGATAATACTCTTTCTGCTGTGGGCCTGGGATAAAGAGATCCGCAATTCGTGGAAGTATGAAGATGTCAACGATAAATGGGGCAAATCTGCCCGGAATGCTGTGTAACAGGGGCCAAAACAACGCTGAGGGCCATTTTGGCACTACTGGAGTCCTAATAGCTTTGTGGCTAGCCAGCTTTCTAAGAGATGCTGCAATCAGATGGTTTGATGGACACAACCATGCAATTGCTGTATGTACGCCAGTTCTGCGCTAAGGCGTCGACTCTGAAACAACAGGGCGAGAAGAGCTTTCAGATGATTTTAGGTATTTCGTTGTTAAAGTGAGAAAAAATGATCAAATGAATAAGGCCCCCGTTTCTTATCAATCATACTAAATACGCGGGGTTTAGACTCCAGTCATCCTTGTCTATAAACCTGCTAAGACGATCCGCGCGAACAGTCTCTTCCCTCTTGGGTAGTCACTGCGCCTCAATAGAAATTCCGAATCGGAAATCGGGCTTTAAAACCTTTAACACTACCGTATTTACTCAATTAAGCGCCGCCCACGAATAAGTGCCGCACCAGTGAAACCAAAAATTAAATAAGCTCCGCCACCGAATAAGCGCTGCACCTCAATGGCCGATGTGGTACTAATTTCAAACATGTAGACCATTTTAATTGATGGATATAAAACGGGAAAAAACACAGTGTTGAGTTTTACGTTAACATTGGGAATTTATTGCAGTGTTTAACAACAATTCTTAGTCATTTGCTATTTCATTGATCTCAAATGTAAATTTGCAAAATACATTTTTATCACAGAAGAAAACCTTTTCACCTCTGTTGCATTGCAAAAGCTCGTGTTTTAAATAACCGCCGCTCCCAAATAAGCGGTGCACCAAAAAATATGAAAATTCGCTTAATCAGAAAATACGGTACTTCCTGCAGTTAAAGCTTTGGGCTTCTAATCGTTAGGATACGAGACCCGCCTTTCTTATCGATAAAAATCTTGACTTATTAATTTACCAATTTACCGGCATACAATTGCATAAAGACTGCTTTAATTTCTCGGAAAGTAGAACTGGTATGCAAGCGAAACTCTAAAAACATGCCGCTTGCTGGGATGTTGTTAAGCAAGGAAGCGTAGCCACCAAAAGCAAATGCACTTGCATCTGTGAAAAGAACTCAGTCTGCGCAAAATGTCGGTTTCAGTGGAAATCCCTTGAATGCATAAATGTTTTGAGGCCAGAATCTCAATTCTTGCATTAAAGGGTTGCATAATACAAAAGTTGTATCCCAACTAGGCCTGGCGTGTATTGCCTGGCCTGTAACGTATTTGCCGAGTAAAAATGCAGGCTATTAGGCACACAGGATAACAAAAGAATGAAACCAGACAAACATGCCAGGGAACGGTAGGTCGAACAGCCATCTTTAACCAAAAGTTCTAGTGAACTTCTGAGCTTTTCAACTTTTTTCCCAGAAATCTGGAACCGGAGCCCTATAGTATTAAAAAAAAAAAAAAAAAAAAAAAAAAAAAAAAAAACAGCTATTATCCGATTTTAATTCCCGATGGGGTAAAAAAAAATTGAAAACCGGCAGAAAACCAGAATGGATCTTAAAGCAATCAAGGCCAACTGTACACATTCAAGGCAAGTCATATTTGTTGAAAAAAAAAAGAACAAGAATTGTGTAAAAAAAATCAGAGTTTTTCATATAACGGTGTTAAATTTTGAAATTCCGACTCACTGCAGTCAGCCTGGGCTGCCTGTGGTTTTACGATTTTTGTGGCTACCGCCCATAAGACGGTAGCAACTATGTCATTGGGGTGTGAAACATGCAAGTAAATAAGTGAGAATTTGCTTGAGGCGCGAAGTATGCTGGGACTTCAATTGTTTTGTCTGTTGTCTAGTGAAATTACACCTTTGTTTTTTCCTTCAGCCAACTCCTGCCTTAATTTTATTAGGTTTTCAACCGCTCTGACCGCTTGGTATATTTGTACCTGACAAGCGATGTTTTGAGTCGATAAGTTGCTCTATAAAAAAATGAATTTAAATCTAAAGTCATGTGCTGTGAAGAACACAATGGTTGGAACTTATCTAATTCTCATAATTCATCTTTAGACGAAATTCCTAACGAAAGTTTAAGCTACCGTCAACAAATTCAAACCATCTAATATTTACCTGCGCAAATCTGTTCGTCATTAACCATATGCACGCATTGTGAGCCTATTTTTACCCTTGTATTTGTGTTTATCGGAAATTGTTACTTCAAATAAAAACAGGAAGTAACAACAAAAAAAATAATTGAGAAGGCATGCAGCGAAAAAAAAACTACAGGTTCCTGCTGTTGCCAATATATGTTCATAAAACATTTAAGGATGTGTTGTTACTATTATTATACTATTGAATAGTTTAGCCAGCCATTAGACTCTGTAAATACACGTCTTGACTTGTCACTTGATGAAAAAGGTCATGTTTATTGTTATTCAACCATATTTTACACTTAATCACTGTTTACGAGGAAAATATCTGTTTTGTCGTTTTCCGAGAATCTTGATGTTTCCCGAGACGAAGTGTTTTGCTATATAGCACAAACAAAATAAACCACAATTATTAAAACAAAACAAATTTATTACAACAATGAGAGTAGATATACAAACGTACTGCAGTCCTTTCGGCGTGTTGAGTGTTTTTGGAGTCTTTTTCTACAATGAATTCTCCAATTTCATCTTGGATCTGTAAGATAAGCAAAACGTTTCTTTGGGGGCTCCATTTTTGTTTTTGATTGAAAACAGTAGTCAAAATTGCAAACATATGAGCTTTTAGTACGCGCGGCCATCAATTTTCCTGCCGAATTTCTCTGCTCTCAAACGTAACAGCACAACAGCTCACCGGCTGGGCAACAATTTTCGAGTTGCTGACCAGCCGGGGAAAATTTGACTTGAACTCATCCACGTGACCTCGATTAGCCAATGAGAACGCGCATTCTACCCGAAAACGCACTAGCTATATAACAATAAATGTTATTGCTTAATATTGGCCTCCTTCAAACACAGGCACCTATGAGTCTATTGCTAAGCTGGCTAAATCCTTTACAAGTCTATTTGTATTGGCCCAATGAAGCCAACAATTTTTCCCGGTTTTTGTAGTGTTAATCAAAAGAGTGCCTTTGGCTATGGACGTGACGCTAATCCATGGCTAACCTTATCCATCGCTGGTACTCTAGTTACGACCTACTTACCTAGTCAAGATAGAAAAGCTGAGAGTTTTCGAGGAAAAGAAGGTCACACAAAGATTCACAAGGATTTGCTGTTATATAATTGCTATTAATATACTAATTGAACAGTTTAGCCAGTCATTATACTCTGTAAATACATGTCTTGACCTGTCACTTGATGAAAAGGTCATGTTTATTGTTATTCAATCATGTTAAGTGTTATTGCATAATATTGGCCTCCCTCAAACACAGGCACCTATGAGTCTATTGCTAAGCTAGCTAAATCCTTTACAAGTCTATTTATAATGGGCCACTGAAGTAAACAATTTTCTCCGGTTTCTTGACGTGACACTAATCTATTGCAGGTTAGCTCCCAGCTAACCTAATCCATCGCTGGTACTCTAGTTACCGACTTACTTACCTAGTCAAGATAGAAAAGGTCACACATGTAAGGAGGCAGCGTGGCTCAGTGGTCAGAGTTGGGGATTTGAATGCGGAAGACCCGGGTTCAAATCCCCGACTCGGACTACT
>JANCMA020087372.1:0-15275 GCA_024336925.2 Zoanthus solanderi | reverse complement strand
GAGCCCGCAATGCAGCCAGTGGTTTAGTCTGGCCGCCATGTTTGATTCAGCTGAATAAAGCCTGTATTTAGGGCAATAGTTGCTTCGTTATTTTCTCTACAATACTCTAATGGCATACAGTACTAAGTAATTTATCAAATAACTAGCAATTTTTTTTTCCTTGTTAAAACATTCATAGTGCATAAAGTTAGTTATATAAGTTACAAATATCATAAACAAATGTCAAATTATGTATTTTTGTTTAATTACCGACTGTACACTGATCGATGGGAACAAGTTCTGGAACATGGTTGTCATCAGTTTCATTGGCAATGTTTCATTGCTGAAGTTATTCAGAATGAGCTGAAATGGTAAAAAAGATTGTCATAAGAAGAGACATACTGTTTTCTTATTTTGAATAATAACTGGAAAAGAAATTCAGTTGCATCATTAAACAATGTGTTCAGGCTCATGGGGTAATTTTAAAAATGCAGTAGTTAAACAAAAAAATGTTGCAGCCATTTAAAGTTTAAATCAACAATGTGCTGTTATAGCACCACTAACAAAAATTACCATTGAATACAAGTACCACTGCAAACAGCATCATGATACAGAATTAAAGCATTGACAAACAGCACCAAAATGATTGAAAAAGACTACCACTGACAAACAGCACCATAGAACAACTTACAGTTACTGCCAAACAGCATCAGTTTACAAAAATAACACTACAGAAAAACAATATCATTGACAAACAGCACCACTGACAAAAACATCCTCGAAAAACAGTGCCATTGACAAATAGCATCATTAAAATGTACGTATATAGTAGTTAATTATATTTTTTTGCCTTTAAATAACCCATAGAGCAATAATATTTGTTAAAAATTGGCCAGGGGTAGACAATAAAAAAGCATTGCAAATGGAAGGTTAATTTGCATTTGTTATACCAGTATGCCTCTTTGCTACAGTAGTTGGGTAAAATTACTGATTATATTGTATCACAACTAGCACTAGCACCACCATTACCAAAATCATCATCATTTTCCTTATCATCATCATTTTATTTCATCATCACCATTGTCATACGCATTTTGTATTAACATCATCACCAACACCATCATCATCATTTTCCTGATCAACATCACCAAAGCCAACATCATCATCATCTACCTAATATCATCACCATCCCCACCACTATCACATAAAATTAATATGGATCATCATTTAAAAGCTGTTGATCTTCAACTGGACTAGTGAACCATCAAAGAGCTCACAACTGTAAAGGAGAATAATTTTACTCCAAAAACATGGATCTGTCACTCTGTGACAGCCAAACCAAACCAAACCATCATCATAATCATTATCTTCACATGATAATGATTATGAATGTCATTTTCATCATCATCAATTTGATACTTTACTTACGAGTGGTGGCTGCTTGTACTGGCTCCCAAATGTCTTTGGTCTCTTGAGAAGTGAAATGATGTCTCTAGCTAAAGAGTACTAATAAATACAACAGCAATTTGTGATTAACTACACAGTGCTACACAAACTATTTCAGTGTACAAATTCCCACTGTCATACCTACCCTCATCATTTGGATCTTCCAAACAGAAACGATTCATAATTGTAAAAATGCTTGACAACCATGAAATACTGATCAAAAGCATTGTCTTTATCAATGGCTCCTTCATAATGGTTACTTCTAATCATCACCGATTACCAGTTAAGTTCTTTTCTAAAAATATCATAATTATACCTATCTCAATTTTAATTGAAATCTAATAAATTGTCAATAAAAGCCTAAGAAAATTAATTCATATGAAACTGAATGTACTGCAAGTGTTCCATAACAAATACTACTGCCAATGGTTAAAATGAGCTGGCCTCCCAGACTAAATTTTCCTTTTTAGAGCTATGAACTGGGCCAAACTAACATATGTTGTTTCAAAGAGATACTCTTGAGTTTTGAACAAATGGGACCAAATGAAACCCTGAGTACTGTGCCAATCAATTCAGATTTATATTTACAGCTGTAGTTCCAGTTAAACATATTTGTTCTGATTTCTAGGATGAACTGATTAAAATATCCTGAAAAGGTATTACTAGTTATAACATTAAGTCATATGTACTTTAAATTTGTTTTCTAAACAACTTTTTGACATATATATTTTACGTACAATGGAAGAATTACTGAAAACATGTTTCAAATGTTGTACCTCTCTAATTTTAAAGGTTAGGGTTGGTCCTCTCGGTAGTCTCATGAACCTCTGTGAAGAGATTGCACAAAATAATAATTAATTTCAAAGAAATTTGTTCCCAACTCAGAAATCTTCAGAATAATTATTATTCAGGGTTGCCACTATTTACTTGATGTGAAATTCAAGGACTTTTCTGACTTTCCAGGACCTTTTCAAGGAAATCCAGGATCGGGTATCAACTAAAACCTGAACGCTTTACACATTTTTTTCAAAACAAGAGCTATTATTCAGCTTTACTGAATTGGCTGATCCTGACAATGAAAAACAACAAATGACGAGTTGCTTTTAGACAAAAATCAGGCCTTATAAAGTCAGGGTTTTGTTTTACAGCACTGTCATATCAAAAAATTAATATCAAGTCAAGCATTTCAACCTTAAGCTGTACTTATAATACTATTGTTAGTTTTCTTTTGTTTTTTCTGAATACTATTTTTTCAGTCTTATATATTTACTCACTTATGAATATTTTTAAAATCAGATAACTGACGTTGGCAGTAGCACTGCCTTAACATGTTTGCCATTAAAAAAGTCGTGGTTTTTATCAAGTTTTTTGCCTACCTTAGTTATGTAAATTGTGGCATTTCTTTTCACTTATAATTTCTGAGATGGGTTTTGTTGTATTTCTAATGCAGCCTTTCACCACTACATAAAAATAAAAAGGCAGGCAACATCGCTCATGTACTGGACAGAGCCACCCACAAAACCTAGCTAAAATATCTCCTTTCTACACTTCGTCTGAAAGCCATCTTCACACACCTAACTCTCTTGAAAGATATTTGATCACATTGGTGAAAAAAATCATTGTGATCCATCAAATTTTACTGCTTTATCTGTACATTTGAAACTTATAGTCAAACTGCTTTTGACTTTCAAAAATATTATATAATCAGGACAAATATAAGGGAACTTTTTGGCCATGTAGCAAGCTAATTCTTCCACATTGCCACATAAAAAGGAAATATTAATAATTTCAAAATTTCCTTCAATTAACTGGAACAAAAATTGAGCCAACTGACGAACAAAACAGTTCCACAAATTAAGATTGTGACACACATTCCTAATTCTAAGGGTTAAAGAATAAACAGAAATACTAAATAAATTAATTCCAACACTCACCATGTATGTACCAACTTCTGTTTTTGAGATCATTATGAAATGTGTAACCCCCAGTGGTCCGGCGACATGGACAAAATCTTTCAGAACATTGTTCTTCCTTACCTTTAAAACAATAAAACCTGAATCAATTCTTCACTTTTCTTACAAAACAAACAAAAACTACTGCAGTAAGTTGCTATTTCAAAGAGGTTTCTCAATACCAAGACAGAAATCTTCACTACCTCAAAAAAGGAATTAGGTTAACCTACATTGAGCTGCAAGCATTTCTTTCAGTGATAATTTTGAAGTAAAAGTTTGTGTTTATCAAGGATTTATCCTTAGTAGAGACACTGTTTTATCTTAATTTTTTCTATGACGAAGGCAGTTGTGTCATCTGCATACAAATGGAGTGCACCATTTGTTATACTCTCAGGAAAATCACTTTTATACATATAGTGAGAAACGTCTAAGACTTAACTACTTGTAAAACTTTTTCTGAAGAAACACAGAAGCAGCATTACATTTAAAAGCTATAGGATGATTGAACCCTGTGGGAAAATTTCTGCCATTCTCGGAGAACTATGGCAAATTCTTATTTGTAATATTTCTATAATGTTAGGCAATTTGGATTATAATCCATAACCATCGGAATTATAATGGCTGGTGAACTAGATTTTTGCTTAGGTTTAAGTAATTTTTCCCTAGATTTAGCATTAGCCTTATCAAATTCTTGCTGTATATCATTAGCAACACATCCCCTTGCAATCAAATATCTACCGTACTCTTTTAAACGTTTCTGTAAAACGATAGTGTCTGAGAAAATGCGTTTGATTCCGACGGCTATGCTTTTATTACTACTTACAAGGTGGGCACAAACATTAGAAATGTGGCCTTATATTATATATAGGGTGGCAACTAAAAAGATGGCTAGCTTTATAGGCTTAGCGTAAATATCTGTTACGTTCAGATAAATCCCTCACGGAGAAACAATATGAGATCTAAAACATTAATGCTTTCGCTAGAATATACTAACTCAAATTTGATGGTGGGTTAAAAGGAATTGATAAAGTCTGTAAATTCCAAAAGTTGACTTAAACCTTGTGTCCGCAAATCTGTGAAATCATCTCTGTATCGCCACTACAATAAAGGTTTGTATGGGCCTTCAGATTTAGCTTTCTCTTCGATTAAGGCCATTGCTAAATCAGCGTATGAGCACGCAGCGTATATAAATAAATGTATACATGTATATGTATAGAAGATAGAGTCTATCTTGGCATAAAGTGCTTCATGCTTGATAGCAGAGCTACGTATACATTTGTTGGAAACTTTAAGATGACGCATCAATTCTCTATAACTCAAACTTTCGCGTCTAAGCGCTCGTCAGACAGATCTTTATTCAATAAAAAACATACCTTCTTATATACAAATCAGATAAGTAGCTAATTAGATCTCTAATTTTTTTTCTATTCTTAGCGTGAAATAAAGATTCTATAGAACTATTGTTGGCGATTTGTAAAATTTGCTAAGTAAAACTTATTCTCTCTGCGGCATTTAGATATGAGTTCTGCTTTTTTTGTTTTTAAAACAAAGACGATTTCGTAGCCCTGATTAGATAAAGTTTTTCTGCTTTGGTTGGTGTAAGCCAGGGCGGTCGGTAAAATATTCCATTTAAATGTGAAATCGGTGTTGTTATGTTTGAACGTCCAGATATGCTTCGATAGTTCCGTGCTGTTTGAATAGTTTCTGTTCCGAAACTGAGAAAGCTGGTGTTGCATGTAACGTATAAAAGTTAATTTTGTAAGTCCAATGTAATTCTTTCCGAATGTGTCACTTTTTGTTGTTACGTTGGCGTTGTATAGGACGCTTTTTTCCTGCAGTTACAGTTGTTTTCCATGGCGTGCGTCTTACTTGTCTCGATAATTTTTCTGTTGTG
The DNA here is from genome assembly GCA_024336925.2 of Zoanthus solanderi. Taxonomy (NCBI): domain Eukaryota; kingdom Metazoa; phylum Cnidaria; class Anthozoa; order Zoantharia; family Zoanthidae; genus Zoanthus; species Zoanthus solanderi. Next base: position 10,004 of record JANCMA020087372.1, on the reverse strand, counting down.
TTTCTTGATTATGGTTTGTTGGTTGTTTGTGCAGCTATAACTAACTTTTATGTTTTTTTTGTTGAAAATCTTGTTGTACCGTTGATTTTTCAGAAAATGTTTGCTGACGAAGTTCAGAAACTTTCTGCCGATGTTTGTTTGTATCTTCATGCTTTAGGGGGATTGAACCAAGTTAGGTTTCATGGTCTGTTCTTGGGGCTATTCTGTACGCTGTGAGTTGCCGGTTTCTTGCGTTCAGTATAGTTTCCGCTTTGTTTAAGTGTGATTTTGCTTTGTTAAAGATTTCTTCGTTTAAAGAAATGTCGGATATTCATCGGCCGATGGCTGCTGGTAGATGTTTTATTATTGTAGGAGGATGGTTGGAATTGTTGTCGATGTAGTGAGTTTCGTTGTTGGGCTTTCTGTATGGATAGTATGTTCCGTCTGTGAAGTTTAGAGTGACGTCCAGGAAGTTGTAGATTTTTAGGTTTGCACTTATAGAAATGTTCAATCCTTGTTTCTCGTGTGATGTTCTTTCTAGTCCGTTCTGATTGTGGTCGGCTTGTGTTTCTTATAAGTACCAGCCCGTCGTCTCTCTAGAGTAATACGAAGAGTAATAAAAGCTTGTTGTTTTGCGATTCGTTTTGTGCGGCTGTTAATGTTGAGCTCTTGGGCGATAGATTTTGGTGGTCAGTCAATTTGGTGGCGTCTGTGCTAGCTTTCTTGTGAGTGGTTTGATGCTGTCTGTCGCGTTCCCAGCACAGCTGACACGGGGTGAAGTGTGTTGGAGTTCGAGAAGTTAAACCACCTTGATGTTTATAATCGGACAGCGTTGCTGAATGCAATTCTTTAATGGATGAACAAACTATTTACAGCACTTGCGGTGAAAACTATGGAAACATGTGCGTTTGCTATGTTAAAAATAAACTATTTATCTATGGCTAAATATTGATGCTTAAAACGAAAACTAAAAAATCGATTAGTACAAGGCTTACGTCTAATCTTGACTCCGGGTTGAAAACAACTTAGCTAAGGACTCCGTTAGACTCCGTAGAAACTCCAATAGTTCTCAGACTAAACTCCAATATCTCCGGTTGTTCTTTTCGCTTCAAATGTAACATTAAAGTTTTACATGTATCAAAAAAGACTATTTATAAACCTGATACAATCATTAGCAGTGACGCACAGGCAAAAACTAAAACCGCACTTCATTTTATGAAATCAATCACAATGTTCAGTTTATATTACGTTGGTTATATTTCAAACAACAAAACAATCTAATCTTAATGTCTTTTTATAAATGTTGCGTTAAACATTACACTGTCCCTAGATATTTGTCGTCTTGTGCCTTGTTAACCGGGCTGAAATTTCAGCGTGGCTTCAATGCAAAGGCATTATTAAATCAAATGCGCGATGTGGCAAAATGGCAAAATTTTCAACCCAAGACTGAATTCCAACCCGGGGCTGCGGAAATTTTAACCCAGCTTGAGCTTGCTGGGCTGCCACGCGAAGAATACAAAATCACACTAGAGACCTAATCGGCTACTTATCTAATTTATAGATAAGAAGGTATGTTTTATTTCATTAAATAAAGATCTCTCTTACAAGCGCTTAGGCGTATAACTTAAAGTTTTCAGAGAATCGATGCGTCATCTCTAGTTTTCAAACTAATGTATATATATATATATGTATATATTAACTCAGACCGGTTGTAGATAATATGTTTAAAGAGTGGAAAAGACCTAATTTGTGCCCATTGAATCCTACAAACCACTGCAGGAGTTCGAATTTTTAAATTTAGTGATAATCAATGTCGTTTAACAATGATAAAGATTTCTTAGAAACTAGCTCAGTTCCAAATTACAATTTTCCTTTTCAAGTATGAATTTGGACTGACGATTTCCTTAAAACCACAGGTTATATGATATTTTGCAATCACTTCAATCTGCACCCGATATTATTGCAATTTCTGAGACAAAATTAACAAAAACATGTATGCTAATTTACATATTTCTCGATGCGTTTTCATTAAATATAAGTTCAAAAACACAGGCAGGAGGCGTTGGTGTCTATCTCTCATGCGACCTAGAATTTACAATTAAGGAGACATGATCTGGATATTAATTTTTGGACAATGGAATTAAATCGTGCTGGGTAGAACTAGAATGCCGCAAACAAGGTTTAAGGTTTCGCACACCTCAACAAAAGTGCCTTTCTCCGAGACTTGTTTATTGTAGACTTCAAAAGCCTTTTTATAAACGATACTAATAAAAGCATGAATAATAATGTAATCAATTTGTGTCAAATTACAGATTATCATGCACCTTTAGGTTCTTTCTCCGGGTAGAAGAGCACAGAACATGTCATCAAAATGGAATGCACAAAAAGTACTAATGCACTAAAACTATGTGGAAGTGTGGAAGTTTGATAGTGTGGAAGTTTGGCAGTGTGGTAGTGTGAAAGTTTGGAAGTGTGGCAGTGTGAAAGTTTGGCAGTGTGGAAGGGTGGAAGTTTGGAAGTGTGGAAGTTTGGCAGTGTGGAAGTTTGGCGGGGTGGAAACTTATTGAAAGATAATTAATGGGAAGTCGATTTCTCAAAACAGAATAATAAAATTACCCATAATGACACATTACCTCTCCAGAAGTTCGAAATTTTACAAACACATGCGATTAATATTGTTTGGGCATTGTGACCAGATTGACCACAGACCAACAAGGCTGAATGAAATGAACATTGAGGAATTGGTTTGCTGTGATTTATGATGGATTTTTTTTAGTTTCAGCTGTCTCATCATTTCATGGCCCTCGCTACTTACTTGCTCAATTAAAGTGACGCTTGACAAACTGGGCTACAAAGTAAATTCACTGTTCAACTTTGGGAGATTTTGTTTCCGAACGGACTCTCTTTACCGGATAGGTTAGTCAAAGGTTGAATCAAGATCAAATCAAACTTGCTTAAATAGCAAACATTCACACAAACTTATATTTAATGGGCAACTTTACTAACACACTTAAATAACAACTGAACCGCAACTTGTCTGACGAGTACAGTGAGTTTTGAATTTGAAGAGTTGTAGTTAGCTGGGATAAAACTGAACCTTCAGGAAGTCAATGAGCTGATGGACAATCAACTTACATTCAGTTATTTAAACTTTTAAGTCAGGCTTTTGAATATTTGAAAGATTGAAAAAATTTAGGATAGTGTCATTTGTGTGTTCTTGGTTAGCTGTCATTCGCGTTGTGCTAACTACTCACACCTGTTTAACGTACCTGTTTATTGTGAAAAAATTTCCGAATTCATCACAAATTTATTGTTTTGCTTTTAGCAAATAACGAATTTAGCAAATATTTCAGAGGCCTCAAAAATCTAGGTTGTTTTCCAAAACCTGCATACAGAAGATTAAGAAAATTCCATGTTCAAAAGACAACTTGTCTGACGGGAACAGTGAAAGGTGTAACAGGGGGGTCTATTATAGTTGGTCGGTTTACGGAAAAAGCTTTTATTTTCTGAGAGGTTGGCGGTTAAGATTTCATCAGGCGATAGCGGAAAAACAGCGTTTTCTATTCACGTTTTGCGGTTGAGTTCCACTTCTTCCCTAGCGTCGTTCAGTTTAATATTTGTCTTATTGTATAAATTTCTGGTAATTTTCAGAGTCCGTGGGCGTTCTTGTGCCTGGTTGCATAATTTTGTTTGCAACACATCTCGCACATTACGCGCTAGCCATTCAAAAACAGAAGGGAGTTTACATTAAACGGTAAGTAATAAGGCGCGGTCTTTAGTTTATAAGCTCGAGGGGCCAAAAGATCGAGGTTTTTAAAATAGAAACATTTAGAAGAGATTGCAACCTTCAGTTAGGCAGACTAAGGTAGAATGAGCTCTATTTTATCTGTGTGAATAGTAATCTCGGTAGATGTCGATTGGTCGAGTCTCTGACTCGATCTATGCTTTGAAAATTTTTGTTTCTTAAAATCTTTCAGGGTGTGCGATGTTACATTAAAAAGCGCAGCTTCTTCACAGGTGTTTTTGCTGACCTTCAAGAATGACTTGTGCCTTCATTTTAAATCTGTTTGTAGATACCGCACTCTTGGCCTTTGTCAGTGCTGTTTTTGTTTTTGAATGATTGTCATGAAAGCTCTACTTGACCGACTTCGGCTCGGCTCCAGCAGTTAACTTAATTTTATGCAAGACACGTTTAATGTTTAGTTATTGCAAGTTCAAAAGACCAAGCAGCTATGATTTTTTCGAAAACATTTCGAGAAAATAAAAACATACATTTTCAAATATAAAAAGTTCTTTAGCTTTATGATGCATTCAAATAGAGCCAGAGGATATAAAGAGACTAAACTGCCCTCTATTTGAGCCACTTATTGTGTAACGAAACTATCAAAGTTGTAAAGTCAAGTCCATTTTAGAAACAATTGTTTCGTTGAAATCGGAGTATCGGTTTTTAGTTCTATAAAATTCGATGTATTGTGATGAGTGGGTAAAGTTTCAGATGAGTTGCCAAAGAACCAGCCGAGTCAAAAAGCGAGGCTGGCGAGGCGGCTGGTCATAGAGCCTTGTGACGCGAGGTCCGGATACGAGCAAATCTGGTACGACCTGCAAGCAGAAAAACTCTAATTTCAGCGGAACTTGTGTTAACAAAGAGCGATTCATTTTAAGAGCCCAATCATTGAATCAAATACTCAATTACAAGTTATAGTTACAATCGTTTGAAGGAAACCTCTTTTAATTAATTTTATTCTCTATTTTGTCTGCAGTTGAATTTAGCCCTGGAACATTGATAGGAATCAAGCGAGAAACAATGATAGAAACCCAAAACTTAGAACCGTGGACGTGGTCGAGATTTCTCCAAAGGACACAGTATAACCAAAATTATTTGTTTAAAAACAAGGCGCTGCAGACAGCGTGTGCTGGGTTGCCTGCATTCTTGGATGTAGCAATGAAAGGCTTTGTGAGCCACCTAATAGATGAATATGTTTTACAACAGAATAGCACAGTTGTTGACTTAAGCTAAAACCGGCAAGATATCCAGTAACAGTATGACACCTTTTGACCAGTTGCCGACTTTCTCAGTTGTAGTTCATTTATTTAACTTTCCCCACTGAGAGGTCAAAACACTGCTCACAAACACAATTCACATAACAACAAAAAGGAAGCCAAAAACCCAGTTAAAAGAAAAAAAAAAGTTAAGGTCATAAAATCTCTGAAATTACCTCAATAAATTTGAACTCTCTTCCCACTTGCCCCGTGGTTTACAATGCAACTCGATAATTCCAATTTCTCTCTAATCTATTAAATTTGCTAGTGGCTGGGGATGACCGCCGCCTGGTTAGCTTAGTTAGTTAGGTACTAGTCTATCGTGCTGGAAGCTCGGGTTCGATTCCCAGCCAGACCAACACTCAGGGTCTTAAAATAATTGAGGAGAAGGTGCTGCCTTTGCTTTAACATCTGCAGATGGTTAGACTTTCACGTCTTCTCGGATAAGGACGTTAATAACCAGTAGGTCCAGTCTCTCGACACTCTATCGGGGGACTTACAAGAACCACACACTTGTCGAAAAGAGCAAGTTAGTGATCCCGGTGTTGTGGTCTGTCTTATTCAATGAGGGCATTTACTGTTGTTAATATACGTGATCCGCTGTTGCGGACAATCTAGGACCCTTGACTGTTAAAAAAACTGTATTTATTTGTATAGAGCTTAGAGCTTCAAGATTAAGCGCTATATAAAAATCGTTTATGGTTATTATGATTATTATTATGATTATTATATATTACATAACTTCAAAGATCAGATTATCCTAACAGATCTAATCAAGTTTTTCGAAAGCTACATGTTGAATTGTCAGTTGAACCACAATCGCCAAGGCCTTTTGTAGTATATTATTTTTGTGTTTTGACATAATTAGGACATGGTCTTGATAGCAGAAAATTAGACATGCAAACATGTTTCGGCAATACTTATTGCCATTGTCAATGCAACTGTTTACAGATTCTTAAAGAAGTAAATATAATATAAGAACAAATTAGCATACAGAAAACAAGTGAAGCTAACAGTTGTATTATAGAGAAAGCTTAAGATTGCTATGTTTTACTTGGATGTTTAAACTGGGATTTTTACGTTTGATATGAATTGCCTCTTTTATTCCGTGCTCAAATTCCGTCGCAGCAGAATCCAAAACTTGAAAGCAATGCTTTGAGCAAAGTTTAGAACAAGATTCGTTGTGCTCTAGGTGTTTATGATTATGTAAGGCTCTATCCGTTATGAGATGTTCGTTGACGCGCGTAGCTAAGTGTCGGACTATTTCTCCGACACAATTTTTTTTCTCCGGCATAGCTGGCTGTCATGAATAATCGTAATATTAGAGTGCATAAAAAATACAACAAAACATTCGATCGATTTCTTGCGCATAAGCGCCTTGAAGGAAGAGATCAAGTGACATGTTTGGGCTTTTAGAATCGGAGAACAAAGTATGTGATGTAATTCAGAAGTATCATTCAATAAATATGGTCATCATCATATTTCAACAAACTGTTTTATTCTTATCAGAGAAATTCTTCCATTACTGAAAAATACAATACAGCGATTGGGGTATCAATAGAGAAAAATAAAAAACCCTCTCCTTTCTCCATTTAGTTGATCGCGAAGAAAATGACAACAAGCCTTTGCACCAAATCTCACGAGGCGCAAAACCTGATCGATCAACGTAGGACGAGGAAGTGAGGCTAAGTCAGTGAACAACATTTTGCCTCGAAAAGCTTTAGAATTGAGCGAGATTAGGAAGCGTTCGTCGAACTCATGCAATATCATAAAAATCACGAAAAATCCTGTAATATTAAAAGCACAATATAACTCTTTTATTTGTGTCTTGTATCCTTTCTGTTCTCATTATGGAGCCGTCTAAGAAATTTCACTTAAAATTCCTCTTCGCTCATCCTTTCCGGCGATAAAGCTTATGAGTTACATAACGCACGCTATTTAAGATGGCGACTAAGGAGGCTAAAATCCTGTTCTTTGAAAGTCGATAGAAAACTAAAGTCGCTAGTTGAAGCATTTTTTCTATATGGGATCTATCAACAAGCACATCTGGAACATTTTGAGCGATATTTATCAAAATTGTGGAGGGTTCCTTCAAGTTCGACAAGGTCGGCTATGCCTCACGCGGCAATAGCACCGCATGGTTTCAAACGTCGTGCTATTGCCGTGCCGAACTCATAAATTATAACTACATTATAAAAGTTGGCAAATCGGTTTCTTGTCATATAAAATGCATGCTCGTAGAAAACGTTCCTGGTTAAAAAAATAAATAAAAAAGCAAATTCAACCAGGTTTAACGAGATATTGTGCTATAAAAAGTCAAATTTAACGTCGTAATGGTTTTGCTATTTGAATTTTATTTCCGTTTTGGATTTTTAATACCAATTAGATTAGTTATTGATCTGTTGATGAGTTTTCGTCAAAGTTGCTGGCATTTTTGTCGCCATATTTTTTAAATTGTAGTTTTGATGTAGGAACCGACATAAGTTCAAACTGTTCATCGCCTGTTGAAAGATGGGTGAACGAGGTCGAAAACGAAAAATTAGGCGGAAACTCGAGACCAATCAAAGAGCAATCGGAAAAAAAAGAGAATATTTTGAGAAGAATGTCTTTTAGTTTAAATATTATATTTCTAGTACAGTCAAACCTCTATACGGACACCGAAGGAAATAAAGAGCAAAAATGTCCGTATTATAGAGGAACCCCGAAACATGACACCGGCGTGTTTTTAGTGGGCGTTATTATTGATATAACACATACTTTTGCCGGCCCAGTGGCAGTGGCGTTAAATTAACAGTAGATAACTCGCAGAAATATTTATTAAAAGTTATTTAATCTTAAAGTTCTTTTAAAAAATTGAAAGTTTTCTTCTTTTAACAAAACTATTTTAACAAAACTGCTGAAACATGTCAGTTTTCATACTTAAATATGTCGTCATTTTTGTTAAACTAAATATACACTTGCTATTATTAGGTTCTTTCCGTAATAAACACATGCAGTTAAAGTCTACCAACATTCTTGGGATTTAAAAAAATCCTTTATGGACAAAGACTGTACGCTCGAAATAAAATTTGAAAGTTCGTCAGCCAATTGCGATGGACCCGCGCTCTCAGTCAGTTCACTGAAACTTCTTCCAACTATTAATTGAAAGAAGAGAAAACAATTTTTTAAGCCCTCGGCGGGAATCGAACTACTTCTTCCAACTAGTTTAATGCCTGCCCAAAAGAATTATACCACTCCACAACCGCTGAATCAATGTCACGGGATTTCACTTCGGGTGCCCCGTTTACCTTTGGCATTCCTGTTGCCTGCAAATTGCTCTAGAAGCTTTTCTTGATTTGTCAGAGCTGTATTAATCTGAGTTCTTCCGCAATTAAAATGTTCTTCTATTGCCATATGCCAACTCGTGGTTTTTCTTTAAGCTCTATTATCTCTACCTTTTCTTATAAAGTTTAATTTTTCCTTTTACGTTTAGAAGTCATGACTATGCAATACGCTCCAAATCAAGTGATTTTGGCAAGTATGTTGATTTTTTGCAAAATGTATCAGTCAAATCAAAAGTGTTATTCACCGGCAGACAGGTACCCAGGTGATTTACATGCACAAACACATGTGACTTTTAACTCTTTGAATAACAAGTACAAGCAACGAATGATTCGATTTTGTCCTGGATACGAGGATTTCACGTCTATAAAGACTCGTTGACTCCATGCTTTGGCGACGAACTTGCTCTAGAACCAGAACCAGGAAATCCAACAGGTAAGAACATAATCGCCTAGTTGGACATATTCCTTTAGACTTGGCTAACACCAAGGATGGTGCAGGTTTATTAAAGCACTTTTTATCAAAGCAGTGAACAACAGGTCATGTCAAGCTGCGTGGCAAAGCGGTCAACAGAGGTGGTGGGTATGGTATGGAGATATATTGCGAATATGTTTTTAGTGGGTCAAAAAATATTATGGAACGTTTAGAAATTCTATTTGAACTTTCCACAAATGCAACAGTAAGAAGTAACAAGACTAAAGAGGAGATTGACGTTGATAATAAAACAAGACGGCGGAAGAGAGCTGCATCTGAAAAACCATCAGCAAGGGCAAAGCCTTCAAAGAAAAAACGCTAGTTCATGTTAAAACTTAATTATGGACCATAGTGCGACCAATATATTTTTATTATAAAAGCAAGTCCTGCTCGGGATTTTAATTTTTACTGCATTTGTTCTGGTTTCAATAGATTATTCGGCAAAAGTTCTTTTATAGGCTATTATATATCTTCTTTGATAAACAAGATTTCGCAAGACCAGAAATGCCGGCTTGGAAATTACTACGTGTAAGCAAAAATAAACACAAGCTGGGCCTGAGATTAAAAATTTATTAAACGTAACAATTGAATTGCTTAACAGGAAATGCTTGCTGTGTTTCATATCAATGTCCTTATTTTAAAAGAGCTTTCTTTTTTTTGGGATCGAACGTGATAAAATGTCCGTTTTTCTGTATCATAGAGTGTCCGTACATGTATTACAGAGGTATTTTTCAAAGAAAATAAGTTAGTATTTTGCTGCGACCAAACTAATTGTCCGTAATAAAGAGGTGTCCATATTAAATAGATGTCCGTACCGAGAGGGTTCACAGTCAGTTTTAAGATATCCAAATGAACGTAAGATGAGTAGACTTAAGATAAATTTTAGAAAAGTTAAAACATTTTTAATACTTTAAGACATGTTACAACACCGCTTTCTCCTTTTCTAATTGGGTTGAGCCCATGTTTTCTAATTTTAGAACATGGGTTCAGCCCTTCTTAAATTATAATGCTTACCAGCTCTCATATTAGATTTTTGGGTTGAACCGAAAAATGTGCACTTTCACTTTTCACTTTTTTCACTTTTTATCACTTTTTATGTTCAAGTTTCACAAGGATCAACTTCCAAAAAATTTGTCTGATATCTTTTCAGCAAATTATCAAATACATAGTTATGGTACACGACATGCAGA
>JANCMA020087371.1:0-25573 GCA_024336925.2 Zoanthus solanderi | reverse complement strand
ATTATTATTGTAAATATTTTTAATTTCTATTCATTGTAATGCGCCTATGATCAATTTATGAAATGGGCGCAGAAGAAGTATTAAATTATTATTATTATTATTATTATGACGTATCGCTGTTACTCCCCCTGAATCTCTGCTGTGTTTATCTTGTAAACATGTCACAGATTTTAAAGTACCCATTCGAACCGGAGTACGCTTCTGGCACAGAAAGGCCAGAAAGTGGACCAGAAGAAGAAGTAAAAGGTAAAGATTTAATTTTCAATCTAAGAAATGTTAATCGCCTAACAAAAACAATTTGGGGTTCTTAGTGAACGATGTGCTCTAATCGTAAGGGAAATCGTTTGTTGTAAAGAGCTGAAATATTAGTTCAAAATTGTTGAAGGTACACTGTAAATATGATGTAACATATAATATGTAATATGATATAGTCTGGTTACTGGTAGAGTTTTCAACCAAAAATTATTGTTCAGACCTTCCTCAAGGGGGACTTATTAAAGAGAGGGGGAGGGGGGTTATTAGTTAGGGGCAAGGGATCTAATTAGAGCGATTATAGCCTGCATTCCTCCACCCCCTTCCTTTAGCGTCCACGTTTTTAAGGTCTGCTTTTAGGAGAAAATAAATCTCACACAAAATGACAACAAATTAAATGAAAATAAATTAATTAAAGAGTAAAAGGTAAGTAAAGAAATTAATTGAGTAAGCAAGCGTATAAAAATGAAAGATTAAATTTAAGAAGAATCCTAAAGAATGAATCCTAACCTGATCGGCGTCCGGGATGTACGAGTATAAACCACGAAACTTCAAACCGTCTCGAAACAATGCAATAAAGTTTTGAACTGGACACTCGTTGATAGCCTGTGGAGAGTGAAATACTTGATGCACTTATATGTACTAAATGTACATACAACAATTATGGACATCGAGGACGACTACACGACAACTCAAGGAAGGCAAAATAAGGTAATTCTAAATTTGGATTGGATATAAGGTCTCATAGCCTTACAATCACACAGCAAGCAGGACAATAGTGAAAGGAACAATTTTAGAATACCCCGACATTTTCGTTAATATAATTCTGCGCATTTGTTTTTAGAGAACGACGAATGCGCAGAATAAATCACCATGTCATTAACGTAGAGAAATAATAAACATAACAACTTACTTTTTGAAAATGAATCTATCTGAATAGAAAAGGTATGTTTCATTACCAAGGGATTAAAAGAGAACTTAGAAGAGGGATTTTTTTTTTGAAAAAGTTATGTCAAAAAGTACAGCACAGTGATTTAAGCAACTCTAGGATGAAATCAATTTAAACATGGCCGTAATAAATACTAAATTGACGTTTTGAGTGTTAGCCCATCGTCAGAGCAACTTGCAGCTAATCAGAATGCACGAGTTGTAATCGGCCACTAGTTCGGTGATTCGAAACGTTCGAGTCAAAGACTTTCATCCGTTTAACACTACCGAAACCTGAGATAAGCGCCGGCTCCATGGGCCACCTGGCTCGTAAAAAATTTAGCTTTTTTAGCTAGCTAAAGTAGAGGAAAGAAGAATGAGCGACTTTAGATCACGAACATGGCTTTAAAACGCCACTGGAAGTTCATACAAGCGCTTATAGGGCCGTTCTCGTTCTAGCATTGTCACGGGCTTCCAGTAACTAAAAGCAGTCACGTCTTGGATCTTAAAGTCCTTATTAGTAGACTGAGAATGTTAAGCTCTAAAATCAGGGCACTAACAAAACTAACCAACACCTGACACGTCACTTTGACTCCAAATAATATCAAAGTTTTACCTGTAAACATTTCTCCTTTGCTTCCTTATTTGGCGCTCCACACAGGCACACGTATGACACAGCGTTAATCATCAACTTCCGGTTTGATTTACCGCTGGGCTTCACGTAGCATTGCGGACCTGAGATGTACACAACCGATTTTTGTTATATCAGAAATTCTAAAATGCCGTCTTAGCAAAACTCAAAGGCAAATTTTAAAATATTTGAAAATGAAAGAACCGGTAAAATCATTTTAACTGCTTTCAACAATTAACGTTTTCAGTTTTGCGTATTGAACCAAAAGTTGACAAGCTTACACTCATCACTGATTGTGCGAAGAAGTTTTGAGCGCAATCTCCTTGGTTAGAACTAACTTTTTATTTACATTAAATGTCATTAAACTTGTAAATTTAAGGGGAAAAAATAAGCAACTGTCATACTATAAAAGTTTGAGAAAGTTCTCTAATTAAAAAAAAAATTTGATGGTGGTAGACTTTTTATTTTTTAAAAACTGTTGTAAATTGTTCTTATCCCACAAGTCTTTCTCTTTGCTCTACTGTTCATCGCCATTACATGTATTTACAGGTCCGCGCATTGTTATTTTAGGTTTGTTAATGCTGTAGATTGACAGCTGAAAGCTAACCGCATTTAAATATTCTAACTGAAAAATATTTTAAGTTTTTATAATATTATTCAACTTCTTTTTTAGACCTTCAATTTTTATGCGAAGAAAATAACTGCCAATTTATTCAGTACTACTATTTATTAAAGTAACATTTATTATATCTATCAGTGTACCATACCACTAAACTCAGCAAATCCTGTCTGAGTTCTTGCATATGGTTCGTACACCACGTCCTCTGTATATTTCAGATTGGGTTCGGGTTCTACACGGTCAGGAATAGTTCGTGTCTTAGCCCCAGGCCTTGCGCGGTAAGTGGAAAAACCAGCAGCATGCCCCGCTTCCTGTGTAAGCTTCTGGGTCTGTGCTCGATCCAATCTTTCTCGTCCATGCTTTTGGCGTTCTCTTTCTTCCCAACGACGTCTCTCTTCTTCTTGTTTCTTTTGTAGTTCAATTTCTCTTTGTTTTTCTTCTCTCCTGCAAAGCCTCCCATAGTGTTACAAATGAGGGTATATAGAATATTTGTTCATCTTAGACACAAACGTTTTTGGAGAAGGTTTTTTTTTAACAGGCAGTTCATTGAATTCGGAGAGTTAAGTAACTAACAAAATATTTTAATTGCTTGGTTGAGTTGGAACAGTACGTAACTTAGACAACTGGAAGTTACTTTTAATGGCTGATTTGAAAAAATAGCAGACCAGTTTTTCTCCTTCAAACGTTAGCCCGTTTATATCGTTTGGAGAATGAAACATCAGCACCTTACAGAAGAGACTGGCTAAGAAAACTTCCAAGTTATTTTGCTCTCCAGTCTTGTATATATGGGACTCTTAGAACTCTTTTATCTTATTGATTATTTAAATTGTGAAAAAATGTACTAAAGCGAAATAATTATTTTTCCTTACACTACCCACAGAGAAGATCATAAAAGGTTCAATATTGTGCTATCTAAATATTGTGTCTTAACATGCTTACCTTCGTTTCTTCTCGAGTTCAAACTCCTTCTTCACCCGCTCCTCCTCTTGTTTTTTCAAGCGGCTTTGCATAAATCGTTCACGCTTCTTCTGCTGTTCGGGAGTCAATCCCTGTTTACCAAGCAAGAAAAGTTGGAAACAAGATTATAGCCAGCCATCATTTATATACCTTGATATTTCGTACTAAGATGTTCAATATATCACATGTTGAGAACGGCGGTAGACGACAGTCTTTTGTGATTTTTTCCGCCAAATCCTACGTAGCTTTCCATCCTTACGAGGCTGGTAAATAAAATATGCCAGAAGTTAGCATGTGATGGATAAGTGTCCCATCCAGAAAGATAGGACTGTGAGGCAGGATGTCTGGAGAGGAATCGTGTTGAGAAGGAAGGGGGAATTGGGGTAAGGCAGGTTATTGGGAATATGTATTGTGTATGGAAAAGGGAGGGTGTTGGGGTAAGGCAGGTTATTGGGAATAGGTATTGTGTATGGAGAAGGGAGGGTGTTGGGGGTAAGGCAGGGTATTGGGAATAGGTATTGTGTATGGAGAAGGGAGGGTGTTGGGGGTAAGGAAAGATATTGAGGCTAGGTATTGGGTGCTCACAACCTAGTCACGGGATTCAGTAAAATTTTTATTTCCACTTTGATTGTAACATCATACATACCTGACTGCTTGTACTTGCGTCATCACCAATGAATAATGCCAGTCCCCCTTTCTTAGGGCTCATTTCATCTACCTCTATCTCATTACTAGTGACCTCTGTGACTGGAGGTTCAAACTCAAAACCTTTCTCTCGATCTGTTTCACTTGACTGAGGTAGGGCAAAAGGTTTTAGTGTTGGGGAAGCACTTGAGGTTACGGTCCAGCACTTGCGTTGGGGAGTGCCATGATCAACGGATGGCACTTGATTAGCAGAGGGAGAAGGGGTCCTTTCGCGTTTAGGCCTTATATTACCCGGTAATTCAGCCCCCACAGAAAAAGATCCTTGGTTGTTCATTGAGCTGTGGCCTTGTGGGGGAAATTCCGACAGACGGTATTCTCTCGTTTCATACTCTGGAACAGTGCCCTCTTGCATATGATCACGTGGTGAAACTTTGGGTGAGGAATGGTCAATGGGAGGTGTGGCCTGGTCGTTAATGTTTATTTCATCTCCAGAACCAACGATAATTTCCTAAGACGAAAAGAAACACATGGCAATGCTTTATAGTTCGTCATATGTACTAATTAACTTACAACATACATACATACAAACTAACACTTTTCAATAAGAAAAAGTCTTTTCTTACTTTCAGTCTCAAACTGTACCAAACATTGTCATAAATGGGATGCTGCGTTGGTGTTTCCATAGAAACAGTTTTACAAGTAGTTAAATTATACACCGTAATGAATTGAGAAAAAATTTTTAAAAAACTGACGTTTGGGACTGTAGTCCTTCGTCGGAGTAAAGGACTACAGTCCAAAACGTCATTTTTTTTTCTCAATTTACTACGGTTAATTTAACTACTTGTAAAACTGTACCAAACATTCTTTACTGATTCTTTTCCTTTCTCTTCGTAAGTGCTAAACACTAATAACGACATTTTTAAAATAATCACATTGTCACTCATAAATGCACTAACTATTTTTCCAAATTCGACTAAGAAAATATTTTTCTCTTTTGTTATTAAAACACTGCAACACAGTTGTGTTGTATTTGGATGGTTGTTTTTTGTTAATGTTTTGTCTATTGTTTTTTAGAACAGAGAGGAGTATCGAAGTTGCACTGTAAAAAAAAAGATAGAAGACCAGTAGGTAGGCCAAAAAAGACTTATAGTAAGGTAGTGGAAGAAGACATGAGGAAGCTAAACATCACAGAAGATATGGCAGAGGATAGAAAACAGTGGAGTCCAACCCCAGGAGTGGGAAACTAGTGACGGTAAATGATGATGATGATGATGATGATGATGATGATGATGATGTACCCTTCCGAAAGGTAAATATTTTTGCTTATTGCAGAGTCAAATAACAAACATTCGTTTTCTTTTTTAAAATGACGTTTTAAGTAAATCAATATTTAATATTTTTGCAGCTGAGCTGATTATTGAACATTTGTTGATAATTGAACGAAATGAAAAACTCACCTCTGATACACCTTGCGTTTCTTCCCTAGCTTGTGGTACTTTACTTTGTCTCTCAGCTCGACCTTTACCCACTACGTACAAGAATGCAGTCTGACGCATTTGTCTCCATTCCTCCTCCTGTTGTGCTTGCTTGCGTAGCTTTTCCGCCTCGATATGGCGACGTTTTTCCTCCAGTTGCATGTGAAGAAGGGCCAACTGAGAACTTGTGACTTTGCTTTCTTCCTCCTCATCACCCTTGACGATTTCCCCTGTAAAGAATAAAAGTTATTTTGCGTCATTCAACATTATTCGAGGCCCGAGTTCTCTTGTACCTCTTAATTTAACCGTTACAAACTCACAGGTAGATAAATACACAAAGTACGAAATAGTGATTACTTACATATATCTTACCACTTTATTCAGTGATAAAAATCGTAAAAAAACAACTAGACCTTTAGGACCAATGGACAGGGGGTCAATACCCATGCAGTCCACGAGGCCTAGTTAAACAAAATGACATTAAAAAAAAATATAAAAACACTTATTGAAATCTATTTTTTGGTATGGGTTAACAATAGTCCACTATAAAAATGATTTTAGTATTGACTTTTGATTAAAACTTTGAACAATTGACAATTAAAGCGTAATGCTTGTAGGATGTGTCATAATTTGGAAGATATTGAGTTAACTTACGCCGGCTAATTGAAGAAACTGATTTTTTTTTTAAGAAAACTAATAAAAGAATGAAAGAGATTTTCATAGAGATGGTCAACCGACTATGTAAGCTGGATTATACCAACAATGGCAATTGATACCATTTGAATCAGTCCACACTGGCTGCCCCGAACAGAGTTAGCTTTAAGGTTAGGGAAGGAAAATGTTTTACATAAATTTCTAGTATTAATACAATATTATGTCAACAATCCATTATAACTATAATTAGGAGTAATACAGTAGTTGTAGTAGTAGTATTTAATATAAATAATAGAAGTATTAGTAGTAATAATAATAATAATAATAATAATAATAATAATAAAAGTAGTAGTAGTAGTAATTGTAATAATAGTAGTGGTAGTATTAATATTAGTACCTGTAGTAGTAGTAGTAGTAGTTGTAATAGTAGTAATAGCTGTAGTAGTGGTAGTAGTTGTTGTTGTAGTAATAGTTATAATAATATTAGTTCTAGTAGTAATAGTAGTAGTAGTAGTAGTAGTAGTTGTAGTCGTAATAGTAGTAGTAGTAGTAAGAGTAGTAGTAGTAGTAGTAGTAGTAGTAGTAGTAATAGTAGTAGTAATAGTAGTAGCAATAGTAGTAGTAGTAGTAGTAGTAGTAGTAGTAGTAGTAGTAGTAATAGTAGTGGTAGTAGTAGTAGTAATAGTAGTAGTATTATTGTAGAAGGTGGTGATTATGAAAATGATGAAGATGACAATGGATTGTGACAACGATTTCATTACTTTTGACGATATGTTTGCCAAATAATAAAACTGGATAAAAAATGAATTTTGTTTAACCTTTCGTTTAAAAACATAACTTAAAAACTCTGTAAATAAACCAAATGACTTCAACTCTGACCCATTCTAGACCATAAAAAATTAATCTCAAGAAACAAACCTTATAAAAAACATTATTCATACTTAAAAAAATCTTATCTAACTTTTATCAAACTGTAAACAAAAGTCTGAGAAAAAGACAGTTCGCATCTTTATATTTCTTTAATTTGTGCACGTCTTTGTCCAATTTGTTTTGCTTTATTGATCCATAATATATTGAAACTGACATGTCTAGGCATGTCGTATGCCATTAGAAAAATAGAATCAAGAAATTGCACATAGCATATATATGGAAAACAGTTGTATGTGCAATTACTTGACCCTTATAAAGAGATTTCAGTTTTGGACATGAAAAGAGCCAAGACAAAACAGTATTTACACAGAAAAAAATATACTTCCAACATATAAAATTTTCATTCTTACATAACCAACCTTTCTTCTCAGAGATATCAGCTACATGATCAAGAACATCAGTAAGAGAAAGGCCAAAATCGTCGGCAGTATCAAGTAAATTTGAAATCTTATCTAACACCGTTGCACTTGGTCTCCAGGTAGCACGAGTACGCGGAGAGGCTAAACATTGTTCTCTGTCGCCGGTTGAATCAAAAGCACTTTCACTGTTGTGTGTCCAGTGTTCCACGTCTGGTAGGCGTTTCTTTTCTTCAGGTGAAGAAGGCTTGGTAGCGGTATCTTTTGAACAGCTACTACTTTCTTTTGGATCTGTTTGCATAGATAGCCGAGGACCACTCGTTTTGCTCACAGAAGCCTTATCTTCTGCTTGTAGCCTAGGAGTATATTCTGTTTCTTGAGTCGAAAGGTCATTACAATCTGTAACGTACAGTGTAGATGGCTTTGGTTTAATTGCTGGAAATAACTCAATGTAAAAGGAATTAGGATCCATAGCAACTTTTGGTTTCTTATACAGAATAGGTTTCGCTCTCCTTGGTGGAGGTTTTGGTTTCTCATCTTCCTCAGTTGGGGTAGTGTTTATATTTAGGGTAGTTCCGTTCTCATATCTTCCTATATTAGAATAATCAATACTTTCCCTATCATTGCCTTCACTCGCACTACTAAATCTGTTAATCTTCTCTTTCTCATCCTCCACAGTTTGAAGAATATTATCAAGAGCTGCAATAACTGGAAGCCCCTTGTCCTTCGCAGTATCTAAGGAAACACCAGCCTCATCGAGATCATATGTTTCCCTTTTGCCACGTGCTTTTGATGAGATATCTTTCAATGCACTTTCAACTGATAACCCGAGATCTTGAGCCTGGTCAAGTGCTCCACTCACTTCTCCCATTGAGTAAGTTCCCCGCTTCACTTGTGAGTGATCTGTATTGAGATTACAGTCAAATGATGTCAGAGCTGATACAGCAGTATCATTGCCATCAATATCAATAGCTTGCTTTATTTTTAACTCTTTTTCCGTTTCCAATCCCAAAGACTGATTTTTTAAGTCAGAAATATCTACTGATAGCCTTGATTGTCGACGAGCATTGTCTACAGCTTTGATAAGCTCTTCCAAAGCCTCGATCACTGGCAAACCTCGAGCTTTAGCAACGTCAATAGAGGTACCAACACTATCCAAAGTAACTGTTCCACGGTTTCTACTCTCGGTATTTGGGATTTCGATTGTTGGAATAGTGTCAGAGGCATCCAAAATATTTAAACTTTTTCTTATTTCCCTTTTGGCATCAACAGCAATTCCTTCAAGAGCTTCTATTATAGGCAACTCCTTGGAAGTATCGTCTAGTTTCTTGCTCACTTCCTCGAGGGAATACGTCCCTCTCTTGGAACTATCTAGCATTGGAGTGACAGGTAATACAGATTGGTTTTTCTCTAAATGAAGATTGCGTTCCTCTTTGTTTTTTGGCTGCTCTAATGAAATATCACTTAATATTCTTGTAAAGGGAATGCCTATTTCTTGAGACGTTTCTAATGCAAAAGCAACATCATCAAGGGAATAAGATCTGTTTATCATTGCAGGATCATAAAAATTACTTCCAATGGGATGTTTATTCGTTAGGTGCTGTTTTTCAGTTGCCGTTGGTACAGCTGTTTCTCCCTCCGTGATCTGTTCGCCCGCAACCAAACTATCATGGATTTTACCAACATCAAGTTGTTCCACCTTGTGATCTGAAGATAATTGATCAAGAGTATCAACTATTGGTAAACCAGCAGTTTGTGCAACCTCTATCGACATTGCAACGTCTTCAAAAGAATACGTGGAACGATTTGTATCTTTGGTTGTATTTTCAGTCATCAACTCCAACTTCCTTTGTTGATCGGATTTAACTTCTCTGAGTTGTGGTGATGAAGCCATGCGTTTCAACACTCTTCTTCGAGCCCGTTCTTGTGACACTGAACGATAATTAGTTCCTCTATCACCAGATGTGCTCGATCTATTCCTTTCTACTGTTTTCGCAGAACTTTCAAGCATAACTTCACAAGCAGATGTCAAAAAGTCAAGTTTCTCTAAAACTGGTAATCCCTTCTTTTCAATTTGTTTAGAAACAGCTTTTGCAGGAGGAGCAGAAAGACGACGCCCTAAGGAAGGCCTTGGTGGTTTAGGAATGGGAGGAGGACTAGCAGGTGGCAGAGAACGCCTTTCAGTACCATCAAACAACCTCAGCTTCTGACCTTCACTAACAGTTTCCAAAGGACTTGCCAATGCATATGTCTTTCTATTTTTCAGGTTCTCGAGACGTCTAAATTTGGCACTATTATCTCGCAAAGTGACAGACTCTGGGTCGTTTGAAACTAACTCTAAAGCAACTACCACTGGCAGGCCTTTTTCTTTTGCTGTTTCTATAGTTTGTGCGACTTCATCAAGAGTAAAAGTACTTCTGTTTCCTGTTCCTTCCAAACTGTTAGCCTGCCTTGGCTGATCTGCTAGGCACAAACTATTCAGAACTTGTACAATTGGAAGTCCTTTGCGCTCAGCTTCCTCGAGAGACTCAGAAACTTCATCTAATGTAAATGTACCGCGATTTCCTACTTCAGATAAGCTCGTATTTTTAGTTTTATCAGTTGATAACTTTTCCAGTGCATTTACAAAAGGAATTCCTTTCTCAGTTGCAATCTGAAGTGAATGTTCAACATCATCAAGAGTATAAGTGGTACGTTTACTTGATGACGTGTTTATACTTGTTGATTCATGGCTTTGAGATGGGACACAAAGCAATTTTTTATTTTCATTTGATAAAGTGGCACTCCCAGTGGTGTAACTGCCTGTAGTTGATAAAATGTTAGCGTTTATTTCGTGTTTTTTAGCTAAATCAAAGAGTACATCGACATTTGTAAGTCCTTTTCTGTTGCCATCCTCTAGTACGTTCGAAACACTATCTAAATTATAAGTTCCTCGATTTTGTATACACAAATTGGTTTCTGCAATATTGTAATTTGGTTCAGCTCCGCTCTCTGAAATATCACTTTCTCCCGACTGAGACACTCGCACTATTGGAGGCCTAAACTTAAGCTCTTCCATGTCTGCAAGATTCCTCAAGCAATCAGTAACACCAATACCTTTGTCACTTGAGTCCTGCAATGAGGTCTCAACTGAATCTAATGAGTATGTTCCACGAGAAGAGTTTGAATCTTTGACAGAACTGGAAGTATTATCTTGTACTTTTTCTAGTGTCCTTACAATACTGTTTAAGGCGTCAATTACAGGAAGTCCCTTATCAGAAGCCATTTTAAGAGAGTTTGAAACACTGTCAAGGTCATATGTTCCACGATTTGGTTTATAACAACTATCATTTTCCAAAAAACTCTTTGACTGTGTCCTACATATATTGAAGCCAGGCGTTACAAAATTTTGCTCATCATAAATCTGTGTTTGTTTTGTTTCCTCATTTTTTACAGTACTATCAAGAGTTTGCTTTAATCTCCTTTTAAGTGACTGATTTCCAAAGCCAATATCAAAAGCAATACTTTTGGATTGTTGTTGGCTCCCTTGAGAAAATACTGTCTCTAATTCCAAGTCTTTTTCTTTATTATTTGAAGAGCTTGCTTCACTATGACCAAAAAATTTGCTAGAATCACTGCTAAGTTTTGGTTTTAAACAATGCTTGGGTGTCTGATTTTCAAACGACTCATCTGATGTAACACCTTCTGGTATCATTTCAGATTGCTTTGGTTGTTTAGTTACAGCTATGGAAGAGACACTCTCTTTGCGCGGTATATGTTTTAATTTACTTGAATTCTTAGCACTATTAACTTGATCACCACTTGCAATGACGCACTCTTTAGAGTTGCTGCTTAGCTTTGGTTTTAGAAGGTGCGTCTTTGGTTCGTTACTTATTAAAACTTCAAAAGCTACACTTTCTCCTAAACTATCATTTTTAGAAACAACTTCAGTTAACAAGTTGGTGCCAAAGTGGTCTATGGTATTATTTTCCTTCTCGCTAATGTGGTTTAATTCTGAAATAACAATATTATTTTCTGGAGACTGGCTTCTTCTCTGCTCCCTTGTGGAATGTTTTTCGGGTTCAACATGAAGCATTTCTAGTTTATCGCCATCGAAAACTTCTTCACTATCTTTAGTTTTCTCAAATGAACGTAGTTCAGTTTCACAGAAATTTCTCTTGTCTACAAGAAATTTCTCAAAAGGAAACGTCTGTGCCCTTATAGTTTTTTGGCTATCACAGCATTTATTCCTTGGAATTACAGGACTACTACTCCTTTTTATTGCAAACGGCGAAGGAGACATCTTTACACTCACTGAGTCTTCAGGCGGTGCATCAACGTCCCCCTCAGCTTGAATTTGAAAACAAGCTTCTTCCTTAACTCTTCTTGCTGTAGTAAAGTCATTTATGGTTTCAAAGGATGCATTAATTTCCCCTTCGCTATCAACAGATATCACAGTATCTTTTTTCCCTTCAGCTAGTAAATCAGGAGCATTGTGATCACTTTCCAAACCAGTGAGCTTGACAGATTTCCATTCAGTATCATGGGTGCTGTTAATAAAAATATCAGAATCTCGCTCTGAACTTAACTGGCAAAGAATATTCCCTATAGCTGATTGCGCGCTGTCTAAAGACTTGAGAACGTCTTCTATTGGTTTTCCTTTTTCAGCATCACTTCCCTCACTTTCAGATTCCTTAGGGAGTTTATCTTGTTCAGCAATAGATGACTCGTTTTTATCAGATAGAAGTACATAATCTTGGTTATCATTGATTTCAGTTGGATCTTTTATCAATTCTATTTTCTCTGTGTCCCTGACTGGTGTTAGGTCAAGTTCATCCAAGTGTGCAGCGCATTGAAGAGCAGCGATTCTGTCTTTAATACTTGGTATGACAAAAGGTTTTTCAGAGTTGCCGTTTGAAGAGACAATAATTGGCCCACTTTTTCCATTATTCAAATTTATTTCAAAAGCATTCTCTTTCATAAAGCATTTAGTGTCAAGATTGTCTCCTCCATTTTCTGATTCATCCGAGCGACCAGTGGCAGACCGTAATGGATTTTTTAATCTTGTTGGTATCAGCTGTTCTGAATTCTCCATATCAGATGGATTTTTGAGCTCCACAGCATTATTCTCATGGGAACCAGAATATTGACCGGTTGACTGAGTTTGATTTTCTGCCAAAGCAGTTTCAGTACGTATCTGCGTTGCATCACAAGCAAATGTAACATTTGTATCACACTCTACATCCACATTTCTGCATGTATCTCTAACACGCCAAGAATCAAAGCCTACATTTGCCATTTGGCAGTCCCGAATTCTATTTACCGCCATACCCTCCTCTCATCTTTTTTGTGACAATTATTAGAGCCCGCAGTTCACATGCTAGCGGTTTCTCAAGCTGATTTCTGCTTGCCTTTTCAACAAAATACAACCTGAAACTTAACGCAAAATAGGGTTAAAATCAAGCACGTTGTATTTATGTTCAATTATTATTATCATAAACTAGCTGTTTCTAATAGAAAGTTTAAGTGCTACGAGCTGAATTGTAAATGACGAGAAGTTCGTAATGTTATGCAGATTTCAAACCACTCAAACCTAAACCTAAATGCAAACCGTAGCGAGTCTAAACTGTTCGTTTCCGGTAGGAAATATTACACAGACTCTTGAAGGGCTCATATAAGAATGATAAATCAAAACACAAATTGCAAATCTTAAAAAAAAAACTTAAAAAAAAACATAAAATTCAATTGATATTTTAAGCATAAAGCGGCGAAATTATTTCACCTTTTTTCGTAATTAACACTGCACCAAAACTGCCTTTCTGACTGCTCTAAACGACCAGCGATTTCGTACGAGAATTGAAACAACCGTTTCTTTTTTGTTTTGGTTTATAACAACAACAAAAAAACACAACTTTAGAAAAAGCTTCTCGCGAATTGGCACGATGTAATATCAATAGTTCTTAAATTAAAATCTAAACACGCGAAATAAGCTTTGCTTCACTCAGTAGTTAATTTCTGATAATCAATTGGCCGCATTTAGCTTCGACATCTCAAATATTCTCACAAATCGACAGACAGTTGACAGAATAAAATCTACATATACATTCATGGGTGATTTAAAATACAGAAAGATCACACAACACCGTATAAAAATCCGTTTTAGCTTACCAGCTGAATTCCAGATACTGCAAGTCTGGCCGTCGATACACGATATAAACATCACCAAAGCCAGATTTATTCGAACGTTCTCTGTTGTTTCACATTTGGCCACAGAAAATCATCAATAACAAGGTTTCCCGCCAAACAGCAAAGTTCCTGCGGTATGAAATCATTTTATTAAGGAAAGGTGTTTGAAAAATTCGGCGTCCCCACAAGCAAAGTTACAACCGCTGTTCACTATTAGAATCCCTATAACGCGATGTTATAAACGCGATGTTACTGAACTGTCTTCGTTGATTCTCACATTTCTACAAAAACGCACCCTCCATGTTATTTCATTATTTGAAATTTAAATAAATTTTTTCTCAAATGGTTCACTCCCAAAAAACGACAACATTGGCAGACGTCAGCGCCAACCGCGCTATGCTAATACGTGTCGGCGAAAATGCAAATCAAAATAGACTACTGCAGGCAAGGAATAACAAACGTGTTTCCTGACAATAAGATACATAATTAATGTTTAGTAAAAATAACACAAAAGAGATGCTTACCGTTTTTATAGCGACGTGATTACAACAGCAGCCTGAAGAAGACTATCCATCATGACGATTACAAAAGGTGTGTTCTCGAGAATGAGGAGCAAATGCGGAAGATGAATGTGATCCGATCACATCTACATGAGATGTACACAGAGACTGTTAACAAATTGGCTATATCAAATAAGGATGACAAACGCGTCATATGTGAAGATGGTATTCATACGTACGCACATGGTCATTACAAGACATGGTCTGGAGGTAGTTCTGTATCCACAGGAACAACCTGAAGTTTTTCTCTGACAAAATTACGTCTAGATGTCTTTAAGTTTTTCAACGGAGATAGATAGTACAACACAGGTTGATCAGGACTGACAATAATTCTACCTATGTCAAACACTTTAGTACTCCATATGGGGTCTGTTGCACGACGTCTTTCACCCTCATGTTGTCCAGGATTGTAAAGATAACTCACCTTAATCCTTGGAGGTAACCTCTCTTCATCTAACCCTACTAGACGTTTGTATGTAGTGTCTTTAACGTTAACTTTAGCGTCATCCACAGCTTCAGTAGGAGTTTCATTTGCAAGGATACGTCTAGATTCACTATTAATCGCTTGTATAACTTCTTGTAATCTTCTCTTCCAAGTTCCAACCCCTTTCAGCATTAGTTGTGCATACTGATGACTATAAAATCTTTCACCCAAAGTTTTATTTGCTCTTTCCACAAAGGTTTGTGCTCATGGTTTTTAGGCACGCCTCGTTGGATATGAACATCATGCTCTTTCATGAGTTTATTCACTGCACCCTTGAACTCTTTACGTGAATCTACCATCAACGTCTTAGGATATGTAAGCCTTCTAGAATATATTCTTTGAAAAGCTTTGGCAACGCTTGCTGCGTATTTGTTCGGTAAGGCTTCAGCGTAAACGTACCTTGCAGCAACATCCACCACCACCAAGATATATTTGTAAGTCTTTTGCTCTATAGTATCATGAGTGACAAACAGTAAATCTGCCTGATGAACGTGGTTGGGTCTATCCTCGATCCAGTGATATCTAGGAACGAATTTCGGAGGTGGTAGATAAATCTGCCACAATGGTTGTTTCAAGCCATCTCTTCGCATCATCTTTATCCACTCCATTTCTCCCTAAGTATTTTAAAGCTAACATGTTTTCTACTCTAAACCATTATTATGTTACAGTTTATTTCAGATGTGTTAAATCCGAAAAGACTTCCGAGAGAAGCTTACGGTTTGAAAGCTGAAGCCACTCTCAACCGGATTACACTAACCCCATCCTCTGTCAATCCTGGTGAGACTTTGTATGTGAATATCCCTAAACTCTCAGAGGGTAAAGTCATCGTTCCAGGAAGTGGTGGACTCCCTTTCAATCTGAATGAGATAGGTCATGCGAACAAACACGCTCGTGAATAACGTTGGACGAAACTTGGTGACAGACATCAAGGTTAAATTCGGTGGTGAGGTTATACAGAATACTAAACGTTATGATCTCCTCAAAACATAGAACGACCTTTTCCTTACCAAGGAAGAAAGGGAAGACAGACTCAAGCAAGGTATCACCCAGCATGAGAAAGCTCAGAACAAATGCTGGAGACAAAGTCACCTCAGATGCTTGAGAGGTAGCTCTCGCTTCTATTCATAACACAAAGTATCGCACACCTCTGGACCATCCAGTTCTGAATGATCATGGAGTCTTCTACCCAAAAGCTTTACCGAATCATCTTATGTGTGAGTTAACGTTCGCCCCCGTGGAAGACATTGTCATCTACTCAGACGTTACAAAAGCTCCAAATTACATCATCACAAACTTGGAACTGGAATCCTGTGTCTTTTCACTGAAGCACACACAGCTGGAACAAGAGACTCTGAAAAATTTGTCAACCCAAACATCAATTCAATTTCCATCAACGTGGATGGTGTTCCCAACCGAATCTTTTCCAAAGGTATGGTTCCATCTGACGCATGGGAGAATATCAAAAACCGTATGGGAGGATTAGGTTCAATGAAGGAAAAGGAGTTCTATACTAGCAATGAATATGCGTTGTGGATTGACCTGAGAACCTATCCAGACAATGACGTTCATGGAGGTGGACTTACCTTGAACAACACTCGTGATTGAGTCAAGCTTGAAATCGAAAGGAAAGTTGGTGACTCAGGAAAGATGACTTTCCACATGTATGTTGTAGCTGACGCTTTCATGGAAGTCATGAACTCAAAGCTGAAGTGAATCATATATTAGAAAAAGTGAAATAAAAATTTGGATAATTTTTAATGTGGTAATCATGTCTGAGGAACGTGTTACAGATGCAACCATTACTCCTTACGAATACGTTCGTGTGTTGTCTTATCGAGCTAGACAACTGCAACTTGGTAAGTTTTCTACACTCATATGGACAGATAGATTCGATCCGATAGCAATAGCAAAAGAAGAGATCAATCAGCGTCGCTGCCCTTTAGTAATCATTTGAAAGATTCCAGATGGTCGAGAAGAAATCTGGAACGTTAATGAGATGAGAATCATACTTGATTTCTAAACTTATTTCCCGTTACAGGAAATGATCATTAATTTAAAAGTAACAACACATTAAAAATCAAAGGATGCAAGAACTCAGATATAAAACACCCTTCCATTGCATGCATCATCACAGGTCCGACAAATTGTGGGAAAACACAGTGTTTAAAAGAGCAACTCCGCGGACCTTTCAAACACGTTTTCCAATATAATGTTTTAATATGTCCCACTTACGCGAAGAACAAAACATATCAAGGGTTGATATGCAGATAATGATAAGAATATGATTGTAGCATCACCCGACGCGAGTAACTATGATGAGATCAATGATCTTCTTCATACCTGCGTGGAGTTGTTTTCAGGCACTAACACTCTAATCATTTTAGATGATTGTGCCATGTCAAAAGATTTGAAGAAACGCTCGAACAAGTGTATCAACCTCGCATTCTCTGGGAGACATGAAGGCTTATCCGTCTGGGTATTAACGCAGCAACTAATTTCCATAGCAAAACCTTTTCGTGAAAATGTCGCTTCTGTAGTTGCCTTCCATAACCAATCACAAATAGGGACAAAGACTCTTCGAAGATTATGGTGGCGACATGGACGCTAACACGCGTAAAAAGTTTACAGAGCTTCTGAAGTCGGAAAGGTATTCGAGGATACGTTTTTGCCTTAGGTATCCATTCCATTGTTATTTGGAAGTTCCTCCCATACAAATTTAAAGTTTACATAATCATAAACATAACCATGGCAGAATCACTCATTAATGATTACGTTAAGACTCTACCGAAAAAAGAAGATCCAATCCCTGCCAATAATGAAGATATCTCAGCCAAGCGAGAGTCCCTCGCTATTCTCGCAACGATTGGAAATACTAAGGAATTCCTCGGTGTGAATATGAGTTTGGGAGTTGTGCACAATCTATCAGAGAAAGATGTTAAAAAGTACTACGTTAGATATCAAGCGGTCATGGGGCAACAACTCATAGACGAGTTGATTGACTCGGGTATTCAAGCGGTTTCAAAAACCACAGCATACTTTGTTTCTGTAGATGATTCTGAAAAACTCTACAACACTTGGAGAAATAATAGGTTGCTTGTTCGTGACTTGAATACCATCGAAGGTTATCTAGCTTTGAAGGGAGGACGAATCGTAACACTTGCTAGCGTTACATTTGATCTAACTAAGCATGTTCGTCTTCAACAAAAAGATAACACATTTCAAGAGGTCTTGAGCACACCTGAGAAACCTCCTGAGATAAACTTAGAAGATCTCTAAGCACGTCTAAGCATACTACCTAAGCAGCAAGAAAGAAGTGAAATTGTAAATTATAAGAACTAGATTAAAGGCAACTATTTCTTTATTCATAAAACCAAAACAATGTCAGCTGAGGAAATATTCGTTCCACTTGATTCTGTCTTCTACTGGGAAAAAGTCATTGTTGAAGAACCTTTAACTTATACATTCACCAAGGGTAACTCCCCCCTTGAGAGGACTACTTTGAAGGTACCTTT
The DNA here is from genome assembly GCA_024336925.2 of Zoanthus solanderi. Classification (NCBI taxonomy): domain Eukaryota; kingdom Metazoa; phylum Cnidaria; class Anthozoa; order Zoantharia; family Zoanthidae; genus Zoanthus; species Zoanthus solanderi. Next base: position 7,406 of record JANCMA020087371.1, on the reverse strand, counting down.
TTAGATGAAAACAGGAAGAAATTTCCCATTTGCTTCGAACTTGCGAAGTAAAACTTATGGGGTGTCAAAGGCATTTGGCCATTTGGAACTACTGAAGAATATCAGACCCTTGATAAAGTTGAAGGGTTTCAAATTGCATACTCACTACCGAGTGTGGCGAGGCCTACTCCTGCCGAGATTGCAACTGACAGCTCAATACTTGGACACTCTGGCAGCGTGCAAGAGGTTAGACGTGAGTTCTTAGTGCTCATGGAAGACGCTGTGAAACAACCCAACTTGCTGTTCAGGAAGCTAAGGTTAAACTTGACTTGGCTATATCTCCAGGGACGTGGTTGATGTCTTCAAGGATGGTTATCAACACAGAATCCACGGTTGGATATAACAACAAGTTAAATAGTGCCACTACTGATATGAAACTAGGAGTGAACTCAGATAAGAATTCTGATGAAACTGTGGATGTTGGTATTAGACATAATATTGGGGTTAGTAAAGTTAAGCTACCTCATGCTGTTCAACACATGTTACGAAAAGTTGGTGATACTATTAATATTGAAAGTCTTGATAAGACTATTCCTAAGACTGAGAAGAGAACACATGCACAACATGAAATCAATATAATAATAGTGGTGTTAGCTGCAGCGGCTACAGCTTGGTTCATATTTCGTTGAATGTGAAATGTATTCGGTTTCCCTCCACATTCCAGGCAAAACGTTTTTTTAATTTAAGTTTAAATTCTTTCTTTTTAAACTCCCCTCTACAAAAACTTAAATCATAGGTTGATATTACTACATCTTTATCTCGTAAAACATTAATGAGTTCAGGTTTTTCCCTCCTTCCCCATCCTTTTACACGATTCTTTTTGCGAAGTATTTTAATTCTTTAAGATCTAGTTGACCTAACTATTATTTTATTTTCATCTTCAAAATCCTCAAGTTTTTCTGCATCCATATGTTTTTTTTTCAGAGATCTAAGATTTACCAATGTCTACTTAATCTCAACTTTTTTATGTATTTACTACCTGAAGCAGGTAGCAAAAGAACTTTTATGTTTCCTTACTCTCTTTACATCTATACTTTCGCTTTCCCTCTACAGTCCACGCAAAAATACCTTTGTCTGTAATGTTCACATATTTGTGGCCCTCCACAGTCTCTACACATCGACTTATTTTTGTAGTGTATACATATTTGTAAACCTTTACATTCTCTGCAAGTATACTTTTTCTTTTTGTGTTCTCATAATAGTGAGACTATACATTCTACGCAGATATACTTATTTTTCATATGTTCACACTTTTTTGACGGCATTTTTTACCATTGTAACTTTTATATTTAAATCCTTTATTCATTTTTAATAGCTGAATAGCTATACTTAGTTCTAATAACTGAAATTGTTCATCTAATATTCTATCTGTAGCATTTGAGATCATATCTTCATGATGCTTTTCAGCGAAAAGCATAGTTTCTCCATACAACTCCAAAATATAATCCATTGTGAGTTGGTTTGGCACTGGCTAACCACTCATTCTTCCAACCCATAACTCTATCTCTCTTCGCATTTCACGAAAAAACTTTCTTGTAAGAGGGTTTCGTATTGGAACATCTCTTACTCTTGTGATGAATTCATATTCGAAAAGGTTGATGCGGTATCGAAGTTCTATATCACCTAAAACTAAAATGAGGTCAGATTTTGTGTTGCAGTTAGTAACACCTAACGCTTTGGCTGTGGCTTTCAACTCTTTTACTTTAAAACTTTCCATCATGTTACCCTCATATCTAGATTTTGGATTCTTTATTCTACTTTTATGAAAATTTTGTTTCCTGGAGTGGGAAACAAAATATAGTGTTTTTCTTACCAATTGAATTTACATTTTAGTTTATGTCTTTTGGCGTATATATCCGCTCTACAATCTCCCAAATCATTCTTTGTTATTTTCACACCTTTATCTCGTAAAGCCTCAATGAGTTCATGTTTTCGCATACTGGTGATTCCTTGTATACGATTCTTTTTTGCAAAGTATTTTAATTCTTCAAGTTTCAGATGATCGAGTTCTATTATTTCCCTATTTTCAAGTTCATATTCATAATCGAGAATTTTGTAAAATTCCTTACTTAATTCTACACCCATTTTAGAGATCTATGATCTACGCATTTCTACCAAATCTCAAACTTTTATTCCACTTTTCCTCACCTGGGGAATTTTCGCGTCGGCCAAGGTTTTTCCAAAAATCTCAAAATCAGATCTCATTTTTTTTTCTTGGGGAATTTTATTCCATGGAAGGGGATGGTTGGGGAAATTTTTTCCGAGGGGGGAGGGGTTAGGGTGTGACCTTGATCTTGACCTTTGGAATCTTGGCAAATCTTGTAACTTCACGAGTTTCTTGCAATAATTCATTCCAAACTGGATTTCAACGGGACACAGAAAATCGAGGTTTTAACCAAATCAAAAACATTTTATGGTAAATTACCCCACTTAATTTCAGCAAAAAAATGTTTAGTGTTAGATGCACTTTAAATAAAACAAGCCAGAATGCTTATTCAGTGTCACTTTACCACTCACATTGATGGGGCTGAAGCGGGTACAAAACTCATACTGCATACCGTTGACGCCGCCACATACGGAACTACATAAATCAATGTTTTCTTTCCAGATAAAGATGAATTTGTCCTCTTGTTGAGAAGGTATCCTGAACTCTGCAGAGACGTTCACTTTGTCACCGGGACAGGAGAGCGGCGTAGGCGAATTAAGTTACAGCCCATTGCATAGACCCTTGGCCAATCTAAGCTTGCAGCATTACCCGTTCTTCATGCTATCAGTGGTGCTGATATATAACTGGCAGCTTTGCCAACAAGGGGAAACTGAGCTGGTGGAAGATCTTTATGGATGCCGATGAAGTGACCATCGATGCACTTGCTAAACTCGGAACAAGAAAGCAACCATCAGTAGACACAATGGATGCTATTAAGAAGATCGTGTGTAGGCTGTTCGCCCCAAAGACAGCGATTATGACAGTCAAAGAGCTAAGGTGGTCACTGTTCCGAAAGAAGCAAGCCCAGTCTGAGAAACTACCCCCAACGCAAGCAGCCCTCAGACTGGCCATTATGCGGGCAAACTACCAAACACTGGTATGGAACCTTGACACTGTTCCCTTCCCAGACCTTCCGTCACCGCAAGAGTACGGCTGGAAGCTAAAGGACGACCAGTGGATGCCGGTGATGACTTCCTTAGCTCCTGCTCCGAATGCAGTCATTGAGCTGGTTGGGTGTGGCTGCAAGACAAGTCGCTGTTCTACGAACAGGTGTAACTGCAGAAGAACTGGGCTCAACTGTACTGACCTGTGTGCTTGTGCTGATAGCCAAGACCCATGTGCTAATCATCCTGAAGATGAGTATGAAAGTGAAGATGAAGAACATTAAGCATTTCAATCAAACAATCAAGTTATATTTAGTTACGATTCCTTGGTAGACCAACAGGTTTACAGTGCAAACAAAAGCAAAAAACGAAGCATAGTATGTAACTACCAGTACGCTTGACTCTGTATATATTTATATCAGTCATAATTTCGATGTATTGGACAGGTTAACAGTCAAGGCAGTTTCAAATGTAACCTAGGATTAACAATGCAAATGCATCCATTGTTAACTGCAACGTAAGTTATGCTATTGTGGTCAAATTTCTCACTGGTGCCAAGTCTAATTGTAGCATCAACTTGTGCTTTTCTTTGTGTCGACGGTTCAAACTTGCTGTATTCAATAATGTCAATAAGTTCGATGCACTTTTGTTCAACCGGTGTAGAGTTAGAGCGGATTTAATCTAGAGCCTCGTTTCCATGCAATTCTTATCATGTGACTTGCACAGGGTATTAAGTACAGAGTATTAACTTGATGTATTCGTTGATTTGACGAATTTCATGTATCTTCTGCAAAATTTGGTGATATTTTGTTGAAATGGCGAAGATCTATAATAGTTTTTATTTAGAGCCTCATTTCCATGCTAGTACCGTCACGTCACTTTTTTTAAGTAACAAATATGACGAAATTCCGTTTCAATTGATGAATTACACATATTCTGCAAATTTGGTGAAAATATGTGAAAACGGCACCGAGATATAGCCATTTTTGTTTCAGAGCCTCGTTTCCATGCTGGGAAAGCATACCCCTTTTTAAAATGTCCCGTAATACCACTCGGTGCGGGTTACAAAAGTGCCACCAACATTTTTCATGTTCTCTGAGGATCCCTTTACTTGTTTACGTTAGTAGTTTGCTTCCAGCCTGAAAGTCGCACGGGACTTTTTTTTTTCGACATATGCTCCTGGACTAATTTTCTGCATGATCAGTTATGAAACATTTTCATTGTTTTTTATTTTTGGTTATTGTGTAGTCGGAGGAAAACTGATTCTTTCATAAGACTTAAAAATAATATTCAATGTGTTTAAAAAAGACTAGTTGTTTTACATTGTGGCCACAGGTTGAGATTTAAGGCCGCCGGTCAGTTGAGAGAAGAACTCAGACCTTAAACGGTTAGAATTGAGAACTTAACTTGTTGTTATGAAGTTCTCTCAACTGAGGCCTGACAGCCTTAAATCCGAACCTTTGGCCACAATGAACTTCTTTTGTATTGGAGTTCGCAACAAGGTATGATCTGTAGTTGGTATAACTTCAGTTGCAGCCTGCACTATCAGGTTACAACTAAATTTTGTTGGTTATTCATATTGTAATAGATGGCTTTGAATGTAAGTGACGAGTTTGAGACGGTTGGTCAATGTGGAACCGTATTTATTTGTTGTCTATTGAGATCAAATACAATTGAAAATAATCTCTGATAACTATAGCTAAAACAAAGCACTCATCATATGAGTATGGATTGTTAATAACATCTGAAACACTGTCGGTATTTACACCAGCACTGCTATCGTCAATTTGCCTATTAAAAACTTTTATACCTCTAAGCTCGAAATTGGATGTTTGTTTATGCAACTCTTGAAAATACTGCACTAATTCATTGAGTGATTCAATTTCTATTAATATGCAAGTACCTAATGGGTCTGTTTGGCCTGACAAATCTTTACTATGTCTATGGGAATCAAAAACTTTGTATACACCGTTGTGTTTTATTTTAATTGTTGGTAGTTATGCGGTTGCAGTATTTATAGATTTATCATAATTTTCTTGTAGCAAAGAATGAAAAGCAATGCCAAGTGACATAACATAAGGATAGTCAGCAATGGCACACGATTGTCCACGTGACCCAGGAATGACTTCTTAAAACATTTGACGTTTTGCCTCAGTTTGCAACCTCTTTTGCTATTGACCAATATTTCTTTGAAGACAATGCACTAAGTGCTTGAATAAATAGTTTTGAATATGGCCACGATTACAGAAAAGTACGCAACATGCGTTTTTCCGTTGACATAGTATACTGTTACGGGGAACTAGCTCTTCACTTTCAACTTCTTTTATTTAAATTATTGGTTTTGTTGGCCTCTGTCCTGGCCTCGGCAAAGCCGTCGTGGCTAAACCTCGGCCAGCACAGAGGACCAACTTACTCCTACAACAACGGTAGCAAAAGAGACAAAACAATAAACACAACACAAAGGGTCACCGCGTGATCAAAACAAAAGATCTAAACAAGAATTCACTTGCTACGTGACAATATTGTAGTCGCATTCTACATTCAGCATTCTGCAAGTTACACCCGCCTTGATCAAAATTTGCTAATAGCTTACAAATTATGAATCAAAATCTAGAATATGCAAATTAATAGGATATTTTTGCATAACTCGTGAAGTCCTAAAAAAAATTTTTTGGAGCTTGCAGCTGCTAAAAAAATGGGTATTGACAGTAATCCCTTAAAAAAAATACTGTAACAGTGACAAAATGCCAAATATTTTAAGGAATATTCCTGAGTCGTGTGAGCATGAAAACTGACCTGTAAGAAACTGCAAGTAAATTATCTAATAACTGTACATTCACAAATTAAATTGTCTTTTGTTTGTAGCTGTATCTTGTCCGTTGCAGTTGTATTATTTATTTGTATTTATTCGTCTGAAAATGTCAAGGTGACAACGAAACGTTGTTTTTAACGTTAGTTTTCATAATAAATTGTTCCAGAAAGCGGCCTTGATTAGGTCCGTTGAGTTATATAATTCCAAATTTCTTGATTTTGTTAGGAAACTATGGACAACGTTTTTAAAATTTTAATCAAATGTATTGTCAGATAAAATATGTACAAAGAAAAATAAAGAAATTACTGGTAAAATTAAGAAAATAATATTTCCATAAAAAATGATTGCAAACGATGTGCACACCAAAATTAAGAGTGAATGGAAATACCGTCGCTATTAATTATAAAGTCGGTCGATTGAACCGTTCTTTGCATTCATTCTGAAAATAAGTTGTTCTAAATTGTGTTTTGACTATTTTATACTTTTTTTTGATGCCAGGTAAAGTTGGAAGCAAAAGTCCAAAGGCATGTGATAAGAAATGTAAAACCCAGAAACCAGCGAAGTTAAGATCTTTTGATTACGGTAAGACAAACAATAATTGACGTATTTCAAGTTGATAACGCACAGCTAGTTTATTATATTCGCTTTTGAGCAAAAACGTTTCTTCAAAAAATTTCAGAGTATAAAAAGCAAAATTATTCTGAGTTTGGGCTTGCCCATTTGTTCTGAAAAACACTTTAATATAAGAAATATATATTAAGAACAATGGAAAATATTTACGTTTAAGTTTCAAAGAGTTTACTTAATGATAATGATGCATGCAATAACTGCTTTGTTCTTTGTAGCGCGACAACTTTCTCCATTATTTTTCTACCAACAGTCTTTTCGCTGTTTTGGGACTATTGTTGTTTATGTCCGTGAGCAGGGCAAACTAAAACCAAAGGCGAAACTATTCATGCCTACCAGCACTGGATTTCGGAAGGCAACGTGGCTCATAATTGAATTGATTCAATTATGAGCCACATAGCCTTCCAAAATTCATTGCTGGTATTATCCAAAACTGATTATTATACAGTTATAATTATATAATAATAATCCGTTAGGGATATCAGTTTTTTTAGACTGGTTTGCAAGTAACAATCAGTTGAAAAACTCAAGAAAAGTTTTACCGACAAAACTAGTATACAAAATGTCGATTAACGACTTTCTTATGAAACATACCTTTATTATCACTTTCTTACCTAAGATGGCCAGTTAACTGTTTACAAATTATTTAGCGCTGCACTTGTAGTTCGTACTTAATGAAACATATAGCCTTGTATATACCCACAATTAATGTTTACTGTGTTCAGTAGTTGTCAAAACGTGCTTGCTTGCTGTGCTTTCATATCCCCAAATGCCAATGGCCGTATCTATTTTCACCTTAATGATTATGTATTGTGTAAACCTTTCAAATGATGTACAA